>JARHVA010000589.1:4560000-4687500 GCA_037957365.1 Torreya grandis | reverse complement strand
ATGAAATTAGTCTTCACAGACTCCTAGAAGTCAATGATTTTCCAAAAAAATGAATATTTTTAAATCCCCAACCCCCTTATTCATTTGGATTATTAATAAGGCTCCATTTAACAAGGAAAATACCATCTTTAACTTTCTTATTACTCCAAAGAAATTTAAAGCACCTATTGATGATATTTTCTAAAACCTCTAAATGCATATGAACTAAATAATTCCAATAAACATGGGTAACTTTGAAGACTGGATTAAAAAGAGTCAATATCCTACCCAAAGATAACCACATTAAAAACCAAAATTTGATATACTTATCAATATTTTCCATCAACTACTCCCAATCTTGTTTCCCGTATGAGTTAGGCTTCAATAGAAAGCTCAAATATTTAATCCTTGATTGCAAATCAATCTTAGAATAGGGAAATGTCTAAAAAATTTGTCTCTCCTACTTTTCAAAGAGGAAATTATTAAGCAAATTAGAATTACACATATTAATTTCCATCCTAGTGGTAATACTGTAAGTCCTAAATATATCTTTGATGTACTAGCATCCCTGATAGAACCATAAAAAAGAGAAAGACATCATAAAAAATAAAAGGAGAGTTATCAAAATAGAATTTCCCACTTTGATCCCTTTGAGAGTGTCATTTATCTTAACATCTTTAATAACTCTACTTAGACCCTCTATAACCAAAATGAAAATAATATGTGACAGAGGGAAACCTTGATGAAACCCCCTCCCAGTGTTGAAGAATTAAAAAGTGGAACCATTGATGATAACATAAAATATGATTGAAGAGAGACATCCCATAATCCAATTGGTAAATTTTAATTTTAATCCAACATGAGTAAGCATTATATGAAGATATAATTGACTAACTATATCATAAGAAAAGATATGTCTCTCTTGATAATAACAACATGCATTTTCTTTACTTTAATATAATGTATGCATTTGTGTGCCACTCTGACTACATCATGTATTCATTTTTCATGGTAAAAACCAATTTTTTAATAGGAAATATAATATTATAAGAATTATTTAATTCTTATAGAAATAACCTTATAAATGTTTTCATAAAGGCAATTACATAGGGATATAGGCCTAAAATCATCAAACAATTCAGGTCTATCTTTTTAAGGAAACAAAGCAATAAAGTTAGATTTGATATCCATTGGAAATTTCCCATTGAATTTGGTCTCTTAGATCACCCTAAGAAAATCTTCCTTGACCAAATTATGGAAACCTAAAAATAACTCCACTATACACTTGTCTGAACCTGGACTTTTACTCTTTTGAAATGATTTAAGAATAGATTTAAGCTTTTCCATAAAAACCTATACGAACATCATCTAATTAATATCACCATTATTACAATTAATAAATAAATTAAGGAGATTCAAAATACATGCAATATTATCCATTTTAGACTCCTTTAACAAATGATTGAAGTGATTAACCCCAATTTTAGCTAGTTCTATGAAAAATCTTGCTTTGGATCCATTCTCTTTGGGCATTTCCTAGATAGTATTCAATTTTTTTTTATAATTAACATAAGTGTGGAAAATTTGGTATTTCCATCACCAAATTCTAACCAAATATCTCCAATTTTCATCCTCTATTTAGAATCATTTACTTAATAAAATATCACATTTCTTTTTCTCAAGCTCTCTAATCATGACCTTATCATCTTCAAAAAATACCGCATCAATTACAAATGCATAAAAATATTTAATATCTATCTCAATATGTTTAATGACCTGATCTTGTTTTCTAAATTTGTTTAAGTCCCACTGAGAGATAATAGAATTAACTATTGGCAATTTAGCCTAGCAATGCCAAATGCCAACCCCTACAACTAAAAAATTTTCATGGCACCCACTTAAACCTCTACATGGTGCTATCCTAAATCATGATGTCTCCTATTTACTTATTGAAGTCATTCAACACTCCTATAGGTGTCATTGAGTCTATTTGTGATCAGCATATGTCCTAGATATCCTTGGTCCTTAGGTGATGTGCTTCATTATCATAGTGTTCATTAACTGTCAAGTCAAGGGATTGGGTTTTAGGGTCTTGTCATTATCATACCTCATTACAATTGGTGTGAAGTGCCATATGATGTTTGCTATTTTTTTAAGGTATTTGACAAGGAATTTAAGTAGTCTTATGATTTAAAAGTGCCTTAATGAATATGGTGAAGATGGTAGCTGATGACTCATCATGAGATTCTCTAGTATATTCAGTATATGCAAGGTATGGATATGGATATAAGCATTTTATTGTGATCAAAACAAATATAAGTCTATTTTAAACCTTTTATAAGCCTATAACCTACTCTACAGGATATTCATTAACAATTCTCCTTGTGAAGTTGTGTATATTGCCTATAAGAGAGGTTTTGGGTCTTTAAATGATAAATTTTGAGTTAAAGGGCCATAAATAATTAACAATACCTTTAATAACCTTCATAGTCATGTTATTGATTCAAGTCAAATGACTTATGCTTTGGAAGTATCTCCTCTACAAGTCTAAATCATAGTTTGTCCTCCAAAGAGTTCCTACATGTGAAATATGCCCCATTTTACTTTATAAATACTTTTTACTTATTTTAATATCCATTCTGACTCAACCTCTTACTTATTTTACCCTAAATTTGTGGTTAAAAGCTTAAAATATGGAAAAAATGTATGAGAAAGAGGATTTTCATGTGTTTCATGGAAGATGTACAAATTTGTACAAATTTTTTCTATACAAGAGAGGTCAAGAATTTGAAGATAGAATCATGATAGGTGTTTCAAATAATATTGATTGAAAAATTATATCAAATATACTCAACACCAATCCTCTTACACTATTGATCTTATTTGCAACTTGAGAGAACCCTTTAGGTTTTTAGATGGTAAGACCATGAGAGAGAATATCAAGATTTGGAATTTTGGGTAGAGGAAGGTGGGTCATAGAGAGATTCCATCCTTGGGAATTTTTTCTCATTTTTTCTCTCTCTTCTTTATGAAAAATTATTTAAAAGTTAAGTCAATCACAATGGCTTCTTAATTTAGGTAAACAATCAGTTTTCTGAGTTTTCTCCTCTCGTGAGCATGGTGAGTAAAAGATGAAAGTTTAGAGAGATTTTCAAGATTTTACTCCACCTTCCCATATAATTATAGAACCTAATCTAACACGTGTGAATCATATAGATATAAATAATACATACATTTCTAAATATACAATCTCTAGGTAGTTTGATGGTTGTATGATTCATGGTGGTTTCATGATGTCAAAACATAGTTAGTGGATGTATGAGAGGTCTCATTCATGTCCATGTGCTCTATATTTATGTTTATAAAATTTTCATAATTATTCATAGCCTATATATCACCAATTATTCTTCAAACACCCTCACACTCTCAAAAGAAAAATACCTAATCAAGCCTTATATGCGTAGAAGATCTAATCAGACAAGTATATGCCTTGACCAAAAAAGAGTTGTGATGAACATGTAAGAATAATGGGATACTTCATTTTCCCTATCCACATCATAAAATGAGTCAAAATAATAATTATACAGATTATTATAGTCAAAAAATTCATAGAATCTTTGGTATGTGAGATGATGATGAGTGTCTTGAGTGAAATCTCCACCTAAAATAGTCTTATGTAATAGAAATCTTGAAAAGTTAGATGACTTGTTTGGGGGTATAGCTTAGAGTTCAAGAAAACAAGATGATATCACCTTGATAATTTCAAGGAACTAATAAAATTATGAATATTTCAAGCATGAATAGAGAAGATTGTTGGAGAGAAGGCAACATTGCATTTCCCTTATTAGTAGAGATTGAGGTAATTTTGTATTGTTTAAGGTAATAGACCTCTTATTATTCTCATTACTATTCAAAGATCTTATGGTTGGTTGAGGTTTCTAAAATAAAGGTGAGGAATATGGAGAGTCAATGAGATTATTTTAACAAATTTACCTCTTCAGGTGAACTTCCTCCCTGTCATTAGTCTGTACATAGAGTCTAATGACTATCTACAACATTCATCATGAAGTCACTTTAGTATGATAGAAGAGTCTCTTGAAGGAAAATATTGAGTGGATTAAGGCTTAGGATGTGATATGATAAGAGTTCAAATATGAAATAAATATCATGAACTTATCTTAAGGCATCCACCTTATGTACTATATCTAGAATTACTTAGTCTATAGAATAGGGTTTGGAGACTTGTGATGATTAATTTTATTAAAGTGCGATCAAGGTCCAAATTTTGGGAAAAATGAATGGTGAGATGGTTTTAAATGAGTGATAAAATTTTAAAGGTTGATTCTTTTCCAACTCACCTAATCACTTCACCATCTTACTATCTCATACAACTATGAGTAAATGACCACCTATAGCATGCGTTTCAATTTTTTCATTATGTGATTACGTTGTATGTTAGAGAAGGTCTCATGCATCAAGGGGTTTGTATTGACTATAAGTGTTCTTCATATGTTTGAAGTTGATTTTAAATTTTAAGAAAAGAATTAAAATATCTCATGATTACCCATCATTGGAAATCAAACAAAGCTACACAGTCCTTATACCACCACCTACAACTAAGTCACTCTTGACTACATTTTGAAGAAGATTGGTTTCAAATGGCATAATTTATAAATAGGATTAATGAAATAATAGTTGGAGTGTTTTAAAACCTTTAAAATTAAGTGGAGATTCAAACAATTCCTTGAGTTTTCATAAGATCATTTGGGTATTACAAGGTCTCAAACTCACCTACAGTCAATATTTGAGGGCTACTTATAGTCACATAGTCAAGATAAAATGAGATGTCTACCTCACTATCATGAAGATATAATAATCATAAATAATTTTTTTTTATACTTATACCTATTTAATTAGGACACTAAAGGAAGTGGACAGTGAATGTCTTAAACTTAAGAACACAATGAAAACACTTATAGGTAATTAGGCCAACAATTGGTTTTAAACCTAGTAAGGATAAAGAAACAAAGCTGAGTGAGAGAGGTTTCAAACCCATATAAATAATCTCAAAAATATTTCAAGGGTTAATAAGATTCATAATGTTGATGATAAGCTTAAATACATAATAATCTTAGCCAACATGCATATGTATACAAAGTCAACACTCATAGTCAACACTTAAAAGCTAGTTTTGGTAAAATTTATGGTTTTAGAACCTTTAAAGGTGGAGTTAGGCTCTAAAATTAGGTAAAAATTATAATTATAGGTAATTTTAGGTTTTAATCTTATCCTAAATGTTAGACAATTAGTGGAGATATCCACTATTCTATCTCAGAACTAACCTAGTCTACTAGTAGTCTATGTTGAGACTAGATGGTCATTTGAGAGTTTTGAAGAGCAAAAAAAAGATTAAGATTCATGAAGGGGTTTTGAGATAGGAAATGATGATTTTATTATTTTTATATGATCTATGTATTATGTGAAATTTAGGTTTTCAAGATAAAATGCCTTTGAGGGATAGTAAAGAAGACAGACCTAAAACACACGTGCACTAATATTGGTGGCATCCATTTATCTTGAGTGGTTTTAAAGAAATCATATAGCTAAATGGAAGGTGAAAATGGTATGGAAACATCCCATGATGGTGAGAAACTTAGGTTAAGTAATAAAATGCAATGAACTTAGTCACCTAGGGGTTAAAAAGATATGACTGCCAAGAAATCCTAGGGTAAAGGAGTCAAAGGTATGTAGAACATAGGGTAACCTTGGCATAGAAAAAAGAATGATATCACCCTATAATCATGTATCAAGATTTAAAATTCCATTAAAATTTCATTTTAGGGAAGAATAACTATGCAAACCTCTATCCTCCAAACACATAGATTGGCAAAGGAACTTATAAGCAGTCTCAGGGAAGAAGGAACATAGTTAAAATTTGAAAAATTGAGGGTAAGAACAAAATTTGAGAGTAGGAATAAAAGAGGGGTTTTATGATGACCTTGAATACCAAACATATATATGTCACTTAGATCTCCAAATCTTAGTTAAGGCTAATCAGGCCTAAAATCCTATTTTAGGCCTAAAAGGCCTATACCACCTTGACACACCTTAATAAATCTCATAAGAAAATATGAAATCATGAGAAGGTGAAAGGGGATTATAAAGGTATTATAAAGGTTATTTAAATAAGATAAAATCAATAAGAAGGTCCATTTGGTCCTTGAAGTCTAATTCAAACCACACAGTATACAGAGTCAGCTTGAGTTTCCACTTTCAATGCTTACATATTTTATGACAAAGAGAATTGGGAAAAATGATATTAACAATATTTTAAGACCCCTATGTAAATTAAGATCCATGGAATATTGATTTTTATTGAGGAGATAAGGTTTATGAACCATTACTAAGATTATAAGTAGGTCTAGAATGTATGCAAAGAGTTTATGGTAAGCTTCCCTATGTATGTATCTTTACACACCTTTTGCATGAGAACCCAATATCCTCAAGAAATTTTAATGGGTCTATGGACTAAGGATCCATGGTAATAAGTTATGGTTTGGGGGTCCATAATTTATGAACCATTGTTAAGATGGTGGACCTCCAAAGCCCTTCCTAAACCCTACTATAGACTAGTCTTGAGAAAAGTGAAGATTCTTGAATCCAAAAACCCATGACTCACTTGATAAACAATTGAATCATGAATTATAGTTACAGAGGGTCTTGACCATGGTACCCTATTTTATGAAACTATACGGACTTGCCAGAAAATAATGTCTTTTGGGAAAAGATCAGAAAGAGAGGTACAAAGTAGTTTAATAAGATGAAAATCATTGGAGATGTTTGTTTGGAACTTGTTTCAAATTAAAAAGGAATTGGATGTCTAAAAAATTGAATGTAAGTTCCTCTTCAACTCTCTTCTAATCAACCATTCTATAGGAGTGAAGAACAAGGTGACCTAGTCACCTAGTTTGATAAGTTTGTAGGTGTTTCTTGCCCAAGAGGACCAATGTTATGATTGGAGAAATTGATTCAGGCCTAAAAATCACTTTTTTAAAGGTTTTCAAGGTTGCATAAAGGTTTTTTGTTGCCATCAAACACTATTAATTAGGATAACACGCCTAATTGGCCTAGTAGACCTACTTGGTCAACAAGTGAAGATAAAGAATGGTGTAGATATATAATGAAGAGAGTTAATGCAAAGTGTAAATCCATAGATAAATGATCCTTAAGTGACAATTAATGCATAAATAATCCTTAAGTGGCTAATGAATGAGTTAACTAATCCTTAAGTGGCAATTGATGCATGTTCCATGGCCTTAATGGAGGAAGGATTCATTCTCTTGACTTAATTCTTATGCTAAAAATAAGGAAAGGTTATTATACACTTACTATAGCCTAATGACTGAATTCTTTAATTTTCAATGCCTAACAAGTCATTCAAATACCATACAAGAGAATCAAACATATAGAGTTTTGGAGGATTGTTTGTAACTAGTTGTAATTGAAGTAATGCATGAGTTAATGATAGTCATTGTTGACCTCTTTTATTCTCTCTTTCATGCCATTATGCTTCTTATTTTATCCTAATTTTATATATATTCAAGCCTTATGGCCTTAAATAATATCCCTCACTTGGGTATGAGGAAACTCTACCAAGTTTTATACTTGATAGACATCTTGGATTAATAAATAAATTATTGTAACTTCTCTATTATTGGCTTATAGTGTGTTTATGCTTGTTCAGAAGTGTATAAGTGATATAAATATTCCATTATAATGCAATTATCACACCTATATGATTATTTTTTATCTTATGTAGGATGTGTTGAGTCTAAAATCTTGGTGATCTTGTTTGGAGTGTGACCTTGTTGAAGGTGCCTCAAGATAGGCCTCTCTCCCTTCACCTCCAAGTTGTAGTAATTCATCAAGACCTTCATATGAAACATTGTTGATTAAGGGTTTTAGAGATAATGATTTATTCAATTTTTGGTTCATTAGTGTTGTTAGGATTAAAAAAATGAGTAGATGAATCATATAGGTGCATCACCATTAGTAGTGTAGTTTTGCTTTCAAGTTGTCCTTTCAACTCCTTCCCCCCAAAGAAAGTAGGTTTTAGAAAAAATATTCAAAGTTGATACATCAAAAGAGCTAGCCTCATAAATATATATGTTTTTTCTAGATATAGGTAACTCAAAACCTATATACCAATCCAATGTTAGTCCAAGTTTGAAGCAAAACTGAATAATCTGATTCATAGGGTGCAACTTGTGTTTCTAATAGTTCTAGCATGCTAGGTGGGATATGATTCAAGCATTAGAGAATTAAAATTAGAATTTTGGTCTTCAAAAAGAGTTTCAATCATTTATATGGTCATCATCTCAAAGGTATGACCAATTCTTGTTCATAGTTTCACTAGTTTTCATGTGTTTAGTGGTGAGCTATGGTTACATATGGGGAAAATTCCTATTATTCACTTCCTTATCAGTAGTCTTATGATCCCTATTAATCCTATGTTGACCCCTATCATCCCTACATCCATAACCCTAATCAATAATATGACATCCCTTATTATGCCTATGATCCTTTTCAATACTAAAGACACTACTCTAGCCATCCTTGTGAACCTCATTCATCTCCTTGGCAACTTCCTTATCAATTTATTATATCATGAAAACCTCATTACATTCATGATTAGCTTAACCGAGTTTTAAGACAATCCATATCAAGATTTAAATAGGCCTTGTTTGGATATGAAAAACATATGGTGAACATTAACACACAAAGGAGCTATGTATAGTAAATCCCTAGGTATGATATTGAGAGTATGAGAGCTTCATTGCAACAACCTAAGGAAGATTGGGCATCTTTCATAAGATAAAGCTATTTAAAGGTTAGTGGTGATATGTTGGACATAGGTGGTTTAGTTTCAAGCATTGTAGATAAGTTGTTAGTCTATGAGAGACAACATATCCAATCCTACCAACAACATGTTCCCTCCATCATTCCACATAATTCCTCCCTTGAACGACCCTTTCCACCTTAGTAATGTCAAACAAATGTGTGTCACAACCCTCAAAATTCCTCACAAGCCTTGCCAACCTTTCCTACTTGGAAGTCTACCCAAGAGAGACCTAAAAAGGTGGAAGAAGTGTGTTATGAGGAGACTAAGTTATATGTTTCACAACAAATCAACAAGAAGAGATTTCTAATGAGATGGTGCTTGACTTTGAGGCTCACCTTGCTAAACAAGTTGAGCTTAAAAACCAAGTCCTCTATCAATTAATAGAAGCTATAAAAACACTCCCATATTAATAAAAAATTTCTCCATTCATACCCATGGTTGTAATAAGTGAAATACAAGAGGATCATAAACCCAAGATTAGTTGGAAATAATTGCAACAGTCAAGGGAGAGAGAAGAGTAGTCAAGTACAATCCAAGATGATGAAGTGGAAAACAAGCATGAGATCATTCATCCTCCACTCCTCCCTCCTCAAAATCCAAAGGCCTTCCCATCATAGAATTCTATTCAATATAATATGAAACAAAGAGAGGAAGTGGTGGTTGTCAAAGTTGAACAGCCCCATGAGCTGAGTGAAGCATCCATGGGAACAACTTTAGATTTGTCTCATCTTTTTGAGCTTTTCCAAGGGTCCACCATGATAATTCTTGAGAATGAACATCTCCTTTGTGAGGAAAATGAATAAGAATAAAATGAAATGATAGATGATGAGAGTGAGTTTAGTGAGAAAGAAGAGGACATCATCCTTGGGACACCCATTGGTAAGGATAGGCATGATTCAATCTTTCATAATGCAAAAGAGGATGAGTTATAAGAGCTTGTTGGGATAGAAGATGGGATGTAAGTACAAGATGAAACATGAGAGAAAGATGTTTCAATTGAGAAATAATAATATGTTCCTCAAGAATTCCTTAATCATATGGTAGTTTTCCTCCATCATGATAGTCCTCAAGAACTTGCATCAATTACCATAGACAAGTGTAGACAAAGCCAATGAAGATGAGTGTGAAGGTAACAATGATGACCTTTAGCAGTAATATATGATAATTTAAAATGAATATGAGACCCTTCAAGGACTCACACTTCCTATGGAACACATTGAAGAAAAATTAGTTTTAGACCTTGTCAAGTTTTATCCATAAGAAGACTAGGCACAATATGATGAAAATAATGATGTAATGTTTGTTGAGGTAGTACCTCAATTTGATACTCCTGAACACAAACCAAATGAATATTTCTTGTCCTTTAACATGATTAATAAAATTCACTATGTCCATCATCAAGGTACTAAAAATTCACCATTCCATGTGGAGCAAAGTGAAAGAATTAGTCAAGACATGACATACCTTTGGCAACCCATGACTAAGGCATAATTAACATTGTTCTTACAAAGTAGACAAATTTGGAAGGAGTATGATTGAGTGTTGGACTTGTTGACTATTTTGACCAAAAGTCAAATTTGGTCAACCCCCTATAGTTGAAGACTTGTTATATAGGTCTAATAAGGTACAAGATGTGTTCCATGGTCTTAGATAGGGGTCTTATAATGTGTTTTAGCTTGGTCCTTAGTCCTTTTATATCATTTTATGTCTTATAAGGTTATTTTGAGTCTTTTATTGGACTAGTACAATTTATCATAGAGAAAATGTGTTCCAAAGTGTATTTAAATATCCTACATGTTATATTCTTATCATAGATGGTAGTCTTGGATTGGCAAATGTAGGTGCTATGTCAAAAAAAAATATCAAGCAGTTTCATGTGGATTCAACCAGTTATATGGATTATTTAGTATCTTTGGAATGTGGGATGACTTCAATAGTATTTTTAGATTTTTAAAACTCAATTCTATGCTTTTTCAGATTTGACAAGCTTAAAAATGGTAAAAACTATCCTATCTTCCCTATTGCCCTCCTCGACATGAAAAAATGGTCAACTGGTTTTAGTATGGTACAAATAATAAGAGGTGAGTTGGATCAAGTGACTTTAAGGGATGATAATAATATATGTGTACTTCAAATCCATGTTAAGAGTTACAAGTTTGGTCATTTGTGATTCATGAATTATGGTTAAGAAGGTCTGTTACTTTCTTTTGCCTACCTATCCCCAACACTTCAAGGTTTCTTCTTTGTTTGGATGTTATAAGAAATTCAAGTGTTTTATGAGTTATATCAAATCATGACCATTCTTGTCACAAGTATATCATTCTAGTTACACATGTGGAAGTTAAGGAATAGGCATAAACATCTCTTTTTTTATAGAAAAGACTTCATTGCCAGTTTGTAAACATGTTTCACCAATTACAGAGGTTTTCTCTCTTATAATTATATTAAGGAAAAAAGGGGATATGATCTTTTCCAATTATCACATATCATGGTGATTAGTTATTATTTAAATTTCTAGTCTTAAGACTAACATTGATTAGAGTGAAAAGACCAAGAAACATGCCACAATAAATTTTCCTGTGACTATCACCAACAGTCAGATTGAACCAACGCTGAGAAATCATGTTCATGGAGCATGGATATTTCAAGAATTGTGAGAGGTTTCTAAAGTGAAAAAAATTAGACTGAACCCATTCAAGTGATCAATGATTGGTTGTGAGAACTAGCTTGGTACACATAGTCATATACCTTGTCTTCACCTATAGACATCCTATAATGACACCTATAGTTATATTATATAGAGGTATGAAGAGATATAATAGAGGTGTTGGAACTCATATAAGACCTTAATTAGGTCTAAGAACATAGAAAGACCAAGGTGGTGTGATAAGATCATTTCATTCAGGCAGACCTGAGAAACCATGCCTACAAGTTGGAAAGTTGCATTTATGGATAAATTACCTTAACCTATTTGAATCACTTGTTGCTCATATACTTGACCTTCTCATGGTGGAGTGTCTTGAGGATTGAGAAGATCTAGTTGTTTCCACCATGTAGCCTAGGCATAGGGGCAATGCCTTAATAAAAAAATGTGTTTACTTGACTAAAGGAGAGTGTTATTTATATGTATTCCAACTTAGACATTTTTGACCTAAAATATTTAGTGAAAACTATGTTGGAATGACTAAAAGTAACCAACTTGCAGTGGTTGGTGAGACTATGTTTTCTATGTATGAGAAGAGATTATATAGATGTGGAATGATACTAATGATCTCATATCAGACAAAGAGGTTGATGTATAAGGTTTTGGCATAAAACATCACCTACAATAACCTTTTATCTCATAAATGGTCACCTACAGTTTGACTATAGACATACTCAAAGTTGATGATAAGAGACTAGAGGTTAAGAACCCTTTAGGCATAAATATTTTATCACATGGAAATTATCTAATTATCCTAGAAGGATGAGGAGATAGTAGTGAAGTACTTATGCCCTAATGAACATCTAAAGAGGATTTTTGAACTTAACCTAATTGTCACCTTAGGTGATACTAACTGCTACAGTAGATAGACTAACTTATGCTAGTGGAGGGAGGTAGGTCTCTCAGTATGAATGAGTTCAAAAACTTATGAGATAAGATTAGAGACTTCAAATATATCCTAGGCATGAAATAAAATTTTCAAAACATCTTAAATGAATCTCATTTTCCTAATAAAATACACCTACACTCAACACAGTCCTTTGAATAGCTTAGCCAAATGAGGAAGAAAAGGTTTGAAATACTAGATGAGGTCTACAATGGATTCAATATGACTAAAACCACTCTCACAATGGTAAATTTAAATTTTTATATGCTCTCAAAACATAAATATATAAACCTATAGTTAGAATTCAAGGCTCTCAGACCCAAACATAGTTCTGTGCATAGTCCTCATAGTCATAGAAGTTTATCTTGAGGTTTTGAAGTATTAATGACTCTATAAGTGTAATCCAACTATTAAAATTGGTAAATATAGTCACCAAGACCTATTTAAGTCCTTCATGACTTCACTTTGGCAATACAAATTGGGGAGGTTCCCTCTATTTTATCTCAGATAGATGGCACTCCTAGTCAGAATGAAGAATAAAGGTAGATTATGTGAATGAGAAAGGGATGACAAGAGGAGACTTGAATAATAGTGGTATGAGGTAGAAGGTTGATATGAAGGTAAAGGAGTGAGAATAATCACATTTATCTATAAACATTCACAAGTGGTCATGAACCTAGATATACAGTCAAGCATATTAAGCCTAGAACTAGACCCAAGTCCTTTAGGGGTCTAGTCTCATTTATATGACAATGTGAACTTTCCAATGCATTAGATGACCTTTAGGGGAGATTATAAGATGATTTAGAACCTTTGTTTTATAGGAAAGTAAAACATAATGGTCAATTTTGGCTCAAACTCATTTTAGGGTGTTTAAAATATAGTCTAAAGCTCAATAGGCCAACTTCTCTTGCTCACATCTATACATACACTGAGCATGGTGCCCCAAGGAGATAGGAATGGTTTAAGGGGTTTCTTAAATTTTTATTAGTGATTTTTTTTTAGGTTTGAACATATTATTTTTATGAACTATCACTAAGAACCAAAACTTGCTAAAACCATCCTAAAACCCTATCTTTTACCTAACAAAAAATAAACTAATGGAGATGCACTTAGAGGGGATAGTTTTACCTAAAAATTATTTTAGACTTGTTTAAGACTCTCCCATTCTCTATCACATCTAGTTGGTTTTTACCCTACTTATATAGAAAATCCTAAAATAGGATTTTTTACAAAGATTTATCTAATTTTTTAGGTGTAGAGGATATTTGAAGAATGAGAATATTGTCTTTACCTTTGAAATGTGATTTACATTCTAGTTTTGATTTCATTAATTTATTTTATAAGTGTGTAAAGTGATGTATAGTGAAATGTCTAGTGATAAACATCTATCTTTTCCTTCTCTTTATCCTTTCATGTTTGGTGCAAGTGGTTCTCACTCTAACAAGTCACAGAAAGTGTAACTAATGTGTTTCACTATTTTTAAGTGTAAAAGCAGCTTGAGTGTCTTTAAATTATCTCTCATTAACTTACCTTGAATAGTTCCATGCATATCACCTACATGTTTGAAATACTAATGTTAGAGCCACTCATGATTCTAAGACTAGTGTTGTGAGTCATGTCTCTTAGTATAATTATATAGTAGTCGAGTGGTGATATTTATGATGTATCACCACATTAGAGTAGGTTATTTTCATGTCACTTCTATCCATTTTAAACCAAAGCAAATAGTTAGTGTACGTGATAAGCATTCAAGGATCAATTTAGGGAGCTATCCCTTATACCTATAGGTTTACCTCTATCATAGGTAACCCATAGGCCTAGAGGTATTCCAATGTTGCCCAAATATTAGAGTAAGGTTTAATAACCAACTCTAGCGTGAAATATTTGGTGACAACATGACTCACATATTCAACCCATGTATCTAAAGATGGAACTGGAAGTCCTAGCCTCTTCCCCAAGAGGTCATGAACATGTTAATTCTCCTATCTACAAGAAGGAGCTATCAAGATGTGGCAATAAAACTTCATGGTGTCATAGTGGTCAATCAAGTTTTCCATTTGACCCTAGAGGAAAGAGTTTGACCTTAGGTTAGTTGTCTTGTTTCAATAATTTTATATCATAAGTAGTATTTTGTTTCCTTGTTTCATTTATATTATTTAATTATTTTCCTTAGTTTAAGTGTGTTTGATTATTAGTTTAGTTGTATTCATTTTGTTGTTTTTATTTGTGTCTTATTGTTTTTGTAGTCATAAGAGGTGTCACAAACTACAAAATCTATTTGGCATTCCAAGGTAGTCATTAAAACCATGTTATTATGTTTTAAAATGGACATTCTCATCAAAAATTAGTGTGTTTCCTTGATCAATAGGATGGTCAACCCTTATGAGTAACCAAAATTTTTAGAAATTTGGCCTACCAAGGCCAAATGCCAACCCTTAAAATTGAAAACTTTTCATGTCACCCACTTAAACCTCTATATCGCGTTATCCTAGGTCATGATGTATCCTATTTTCTTCTTTAAGTCATTCAACACTCCTATAGGTCCATATGTCTTAGATGTCCATGGTCCTTAGGTAATGTGCTTCATTATAATAGTTTTTATTGATTGTCAAGTCAATGGATTGGGTTTTAGTGTCTTATCATTGTCATGTCTCATTATAATTGGTGTCAAGTGTCATTATAATGTTTGAGAATGTTTAAATGTCTTTGAAAAGGATTTTAAGTGGTCTTATGATCTAAGAGTGCCTTAATGAAGAAGGCAAAGATGGAAGCTAATGGCTCATCATGAGATTATATAGCATATTCAATATATGTAATGTATGGAGATGGATATAACCTTTGAAGTATGATCAAAATACATATATGTCTAATTGAAACCTTTTAAAACTCTACACCATACTCTTTAGGATACTCATTGATAATTATCATTGTGAAGCTATGTATATTGCCTAAAAGAGAGGTTTTGGGTCTTTAAAGGATAAATTTTGAGTCAAAGGGACACTAAGTCATTCACAATACCTTTAATCACTGTCATATTCATATCATTGCTTTAAGTCAAATGACTTATGCTTTGGAAGTATCTCCTTTACAAGTCTAAAGCATAGTTTGGCCTCTAAAGAGTTACCATGTGTGAAATATGCCCCATTTTACTCTTTAAAGACTTATTTTTATCTCCCTTTTTACTTGAAATATTCCTAATGTTTCCATAAATTGGTAGTTCAAAGCTTGAATTATGGATAAAATGTAGGAGAAAGAGGATTTTCATGTGTTTCAAGCAAGATGTATGGATTTTTGTGGTATTTTATATATACTAGAGGTAAATCATATTAATATGGAGTCATGACAGGTGTTTTAGAGAATATTCATAGCAAAAATATCTCAAACAGACTCAAAAATGATCCCTTTACACCACCGACATTCTTTGTAACTTGAGAGAGTCCTTTAGGTTTTTAGATGGTATGGTCGTGAGAGAGAATATCAAGATATATAATTATGGAGAGAGGAAGGGGTATTATAGATATTCCATCCTTGGTCATTTTTTTTATCATTTTGTATCTCTCTCCTTTATGAACAATCCTTTATAAGTTAAGGCACTCACAATTGATTCTTCATTTAGGCAGGCAACCATTCTTTTGATTTTTCTCCTCTCTTTAGAATGGTGACCAAAAGATGAAATTTTAGAGATATTTTTAGGAGTATAATTCACCTTACCATATAACTATATATCTTCATCTCACATGTATTAATTATATATATTTTAAGAAGACATACATTACTAAATCTATAGCCTACAAGCAATTTCCTCTCTTTAGAATGGTGACCAAAAGATGAAATTTTAGAGAGATTTTTAGGAGTCTAATACACCTTCCCATATCATTATATATCCTCTTCTCACATGTATGAATTATATATATTTTAAGAATAAATACATTACTAAATCTATAGTCTACATGCAGTTTGATGGTTGTATAATTCATAGTTGTTTTAGGATGTCAAAACATAGTTAGTGATGTATGAGAGGTCTCATTCATGTCCAAATGTTATATATTTATTTTTCTCAAAGTTTAATCATTATTCATATCCTATATATCACTAATTATTCTTTAAACACCCTCACACTATCAGGAGCAAAAGACCCAATCAAGTCTTATATGCTTAAAGGATGTAATCAGGCCTATGTATGACATGATCAAAAAGAGATGTGATGAACATGTAGGAATAATGAGACACTTAATTTGACATATATAAATCATATATAGAGTAAAAATGAGCACTATATGGATCATTATGGATCACGATGCTGAGTGTCTTGAGTGAAATCTCCACCTATAACAATATTATGAAATAGATATCTTGAGAAGGTAGATGACTTGTTTGGGGATATAGCTTAGAGTTCAAGAATACAAGATGAGATAACCTTGACCATATAAAGAAACTAATCAAAGCATGAATATTTTAAGAATGAATAGATAAGACTATTGGAGAGGAGGTAATATTACATTTCCATTATTAACATAGATTAAGGTAATTTTGTATTATTTAAGGTAATGGACCTTTTCTTATTATCATTACTATTAAAATAACTTAAGGTAATTTTAGGTTTCTAAAATAATGGTGTGGAATATGAAGTTTAAATGAGAGCCTTGGAATAACTTTTTCTTCTTGAGGTCAACCTCCTACCTATCATCAGTCCTTACATAGAGTTTAATGACTACATACAACAATCTTCATGAAGTCACTTTAGTATGATAAAAGAGTCTCTTTAAGGAGAAGATTGAGTGGATTAAGGATTAATATGTGTTCTAATAAAATTAAAAATACTAAATGAATCTCATGAACATGTCTTAAGGCATCCACCTTATGTATTATATCTATAATTGCTTAGTCCGTACATCAGGGTTTGGAGCCTCATGATGATTAAGTTTCTTGAAGTGAGATTAGGGTCTATATTTTAGGAAAAATAAATGGTGAGATTGTTTCAAATGAGTGATCAAAGTTTAATTTTTGAATATTTTCCAACTCACATCATAGATTCATCATCCTACTATCTCATACAACTATGAGTAAATGAACACCTACAACAAGCTTACCAATTTTCTCATTATGTGATTATGTTGTATGTTGGATAAGATCTCATGCATTGTGGGGTTTATATTAAGTGAGTGTTATTAAATATGTTTTAATTTAATTTAAAATGGTAATAAAAGACTTAAAAAATCTCATGAACACCTATCATTAGAAATAAAACAAAGCTACATAGTCCTTATACCACCACCTACAACTGAGTCACTCTTGACTGCATTTGAAGAAGATTGGTTTCAAATAGCATAAGATATCAATAGGTTTAATGAAGGATCACTTGGAATGTTTAAAAAAACTTTAAACCTAAGTGTATATTCAATTAAGTCCATGATTTTTGAGAAGATTAGTGGTGTATTGCAAGGTCTCAAACTCACCTAAAGTCAAGATTTGAGGGATACTTATTGTCAAATAATCAAGATGCAATGAGAGGTATACCTCACTATCATGAAGATATAAGAAGGATACCTAATTTTTTTGATACTAATACCTATTTAATAATGCCACTGAAGGAATTGGATAGTGATGTTATTAAACCTAATAACATCGTGAACACACTTATAGGTATTTAGGCCAATAGTTGGTTTTTAACATAGTAATGATAAAGAGACAAAGGTGAGTGAGAGAGGTTTGAAACCTATCTGAAGAATCTACAAATTGGTTCAATGGTTAATAATATTCATAATGTTGATTATAATCTCAAATACCTAAGAAATTTAGCTAGTATGCATCTATATACATAGTCAACACTCACAATCAACACCTAAAAGCTAGTTTTGGCAAAATTTGTGGTTTTAAAACCTCTAAAAGTGTTGATAGGATATAAATTTTGGTAAAATTTATCATTATATTTAATTTTAGGTGTTAATATGATCCTAAAGGTTAGACAATAAGTAGAGATATTCACTATTCTATCTGTAAACTATCCTAGTCTGCTAGTAGTCTATGCTAAGACTAGATGGTAATTTGAGAGTTTTGAAGATCAATAGAGAGATTAAGATTCATGAAGGGGTTTTTATATGTGAAATTATTATTTTATTTTATTTATATGCTCTGTGGAGTTTACGACAGTTGGTTTTTCAAGATAAAATGACCTTGGGGGCTAGTAAAGAAGAGAGACCTAAAACATGCTTGTGCACTAATATTTGTGGCATTTATGTATCTTGAGTGGTTTTGAAGACATAAGATAGATAAATATAAGGTGAAATGGTAAGTAAACATATCATGATGGTTATAAACTAAGGTTAAGCAAGAAAAAGCATTAAACTCAGTCACCTAGGGGTTAAGAAGATATGATAGCCAAGAAACCCTATCTTTAAAGGAATTAAAGGTATATAGAGCATAGGGTAACCCTAGGTAGACTAGATAATTTTATCACCATATAATCATGTATAATAAATTTAAACTCCATTAACCTTGAATTTGAGTGAATATAAACTATGTAAACCTTTGTCTTCCAAACACATAAATTTACAAAGAAACCTATAGGTAGTTTCATGGAAGGAGGAACGTAGTTTAAATTTTAAAACTTGAGGGAAAGAAAAGAGGTTGATATGAGGTAAAAAATATAGGTTTTATAATAACCTTGAATCCCAAACATATATATGTCACTTAGAACTGAAAAGCTTAAATAAGGCTCATCAAGCCTCAATTAGGCCTAGAAGGCCTATACCACCTTGAGACACTTTCAATACTATCATAAGAGAAGATGACATCATGAGAATGTGTAATTGGATGACAAATGTATTATAAAGGTTATTTTATGTAGATAAAATAAAAAAGAAGTCAATTTGGTTTTTTAATTAATTCAAACCACATAGTGTACATAGTCAACCCGAGTTGCCTCTTTCAATGCTTATGTATTTCACCACAAGGATACTTGGAAAAAATTATCTTAAAATGATTTAAGGACACATGTATAATTAATATCCATGAAGGATTGATTTTTATTGGGTATCTGAGTTTTATGAACCATTGTTAAGACTATAGGCAAGTCTAGAATGCATGCAATGAGCTCATGGTCAACTTCCCTACGTATGCATCTTCACTCACATTTTTGCATGGGAACCCAAGATTATCAAGAAAATTTAAGATGTATATGGACTAAGGATCCTTGGAAATAATTTTTGGTTTTTAGGTCCATAATTTATGAACCATTATGAAGATGGTGGACCTCTAAAACCTTCCAAGAAACCTTCTACATACTAGTCTTTAGAAAAGTGAATATTTTTGCATCCAAACACTCATGAATCACTTGATAAAAAATTTAATAATGAATTTAACTTAGATAGGGTCTTGGCCATGGTATCGTGTTGTACAAAACTATATGGACATGTCAAAAATTAGTGTTTTTATCAAAATAATAATAAAAAGAGAGGTACAAAGCAGTTTAAAAAGATACAAACCATTAGAGATGTTTGTTTGGTACTTGTTTAATCTTATAAAGGAATTAGATGCCCAGAAAATTGACTATAAGTGCCTCTACAACTCTATTATAATCAACCAATACATAAAGTGAAGGATAAGGTGACCTAGTCACCTAGTTTAATAAGTTTGCAGGTGTTTCTTGCCAAAAAGGACCAAAGTTATGATTTCAGGAATTTTTTTAGGCCTGAAAATAAATTTTTCATAGGTTATCAATGTTTCATATAGGGTTTTTATAGACATCAAACACTATAAGTTAGGCTACTAGGCCTAATTGGCATAGTACACCTACTTAGTCAATAAGTGAAGATGAATAATGGCATAGAGAACTAATGAAGTGAGTTAATTTAGAGTGTAAATCTATTTATAAATGATACGTAAATCTATTTATCAAAGATTATGTTAAAAAGAAGAAAAGGTTTTTCTACCTTTTTAATTATTCCCTTATCATGTCCTTGTCACACTTATATGTTGATTAGTTATCTTATGAAAGTTATGTGAAGTGTCAAAGTTTGGTGATCTTATTTTGAGTGTGTTCTAGTTGAAAGTGCCTCAAGATAGGCCTCTATCCCTTCACCTCCAAGTTATAGTCATTCAACAAGACCTTCATTTGAAAATTTTTTGATTAAGTTTTTTTGATATAATTCTTTAGTCCATTTTTGGTTCATTAGTGTTGTTATGAGTACAAAATTGAGTGGATGATTCATATAGGTGCATCACCATCACTAGTGTAGTTTTCCTTTCAAGTTGTATTTTTAAATCTTTTCACCCTCAAAGCAAGTAGGTTTTAGAAAAATAGATTCCAACTTGATACATTAGAGGATATAGCCTCATAAATATAGAGGTTTGATGTAGATATAGGTAACCCATAACCTATAGACCAATCCAATGTTAGTCCAAGTTTGAAGGATAACTAAAGAATTTATTTCATAGGGTGCAAATTAAGTTGCTAACATTAACATTCTTCATTTTTTGGTAAATTGAATACAATTAGAATTCCTTGAATTCTTGTCATAACATTTTCAATGATATTTGACTAGAGACTAAAATTCCACATCCTCCAAACAAGATGAGTTGAACTTAAAAAGACTAGGTGGTTTATAAACCTCAGACCCAAGACGTAACAAAATAAGAAAATAATGATTTTCACTTCTAGTTTCAATCCAAGACCTAATCCTTTCTCCCTTAACTAAAATATCCTCATAGACTAAGAACCTATTGAGTCTCTTAGCTATATATTTATTAGCAGTCCTATTATTCCTCCAAGTAGGGATAATTTTGATAGGTTATAAATCCACCAGCCCAACCTCCTCAAAATTATAGATAATAAAATTGAATTGATTACATCTCAATATTTTACATTAAAAAAATATCAATTAGGGCTCTACCCTTCAGTTCTAGACCTCCATAATACTAAAAGGCTCATATTCACCATATTAATGTGCCTAAATGCTTATCTCTTAGTCCAATCCATATCATTATTATGACCAATGTCTCTTGCACTACACAGAAATATTAAAACTTGATAAATATCATTCACTATTAGTGTCAGATCTATAACTATTTTCTAGCATTCTAAACACTACTAGACATAAAAAAGACACTACCATCGATGGTAGTCTCTGGATCCAATACATTTTTCCCTATTTTCATATCAAGCATATGATTAGTCATATTACATGTCTAAGGCATTCAAAGAGCAGCCCATGAGTGGTATTTGTCAACTTAAAAGCTAGATCACTACATGGATCATCATATAGTATATTGCACCCTTGTGCACACACTTTCCCATACATAGGGGAGAACTACATAATTTTGAATCCTTTTTAGTATTGGCTATGTAGTAATTTCCCATTAACAAATGGATATTTTGGGTCAACATGACACTATGAGTACACTAACCTATTTTAGAAAACTCGTTCTAAGGGTGAAGAAGGTTGAAGATCTAGGGTTTGATAAATTAAAAAAGAGTTATGACTTGTATCCCAAACCTAAATATATTAGCATAAAGTTTTTAAAAAATACCTAGAACAATGTAGTTGGTCACATCTAGATCTAACAATTATTTTACACTAGATACTTGCATCATAGTTAAACACTAGAGTCAACATAGTGTTTGAATGAAATGGTAGTGTCAACATATATATAAGTACAATTTTCCAATCAAATGAATAATATGAGTAATGATATTTCATATTTACCACTTATTCTAGTTTAAATCTTCTTACACATAGAAAACCCAGGTAAGTATCATTTCTCTTTGGTATTGCAATAAATTAAATATCTTTCAAATTTGGTACTTTATATATTTACCATATTTAAGTATTTTACTTGAGAATGTTTATATATCTAAGTTTAAAATTAATTGGCATATTATAAATCAGTTACCATTGTTATGCTTAAATTATTTATAAATTCTTAACCCTATCTTACGACGTAAATTTTTTGGGTTAAAAATTTGATGAACCTGACCTCTGTGTCTCTTTATACAAATCCTAACTTTCCCTAGGGTATTTAACCCAATGAGGTTTTTTATTGCTATTTTTTTAGACTTATTCTATTATATATATGTAGCCTATATGTATCCTTGGATTAGGTGGTGTTTATATTTAACATTTAGAGAATCCTATTTTACCACTTAAGATGGCCCAAACCAATGAAGTATCAAACCCTATGCCCAATGATCTTTTCAATAATGAAAATGAACAAAATGATGAAGAGGTTATCATATAAGATGATTCCAATAATGAAAATAATGAATCTAATGGAAATAATTAAAATGAACAAATACATCAAGAACAAGTGCAATCTAATGCTATGTTTTGAGAGCATATTCATAAAAAAAAATGAGGATCTTGAAGAGATCCTCAAAACTATATTGGAAACTTAAAAAAAGCATAGATGAATAACTAGGTGCATCTATTAAACATGCTATTAGAGCTATTTGACATCCCCATATTAATATTTTTCTCCCCTTGAGTACACAATCATAACATACATATAGTGGGGGCACAAGTTATCTATTTACACTATTATTCCCTGAAACAAATCTAACTATTTCTACATCCTACATGGGAACCATTAGCACTTCAACCCAATTACCATTTTATATGCCTGTATCAACCCATACTATGTTTGCATCCCCTTTGGTTAGTTCTCAAAATTCAAACTTTAGTGATATAAATGTGAAAGATCTTGTACAAACTATAAAAATTTTCCAATCTAAGGTTACCAACATTTAGGAAAATTCTATGAAATCACCTTTTACTATTGATTCATAAGACTTGTTATATAATCATCTTGAACCTAAAATATCTTAGTGCCCTTTGAAAATTGGTTTTTTTGCACTTGGGTCCACATTTAATGATGGCAAGGGTGATCCTAAACAAGATCTCTAAGCTTTCCATGCGACATGT
Source organism: Torreya grandis (assembly GCA_037957365.1). Taxonomy (NCBI): domain Eukaryota; kingdom Viridiplantae; phylum Streptophyta; class Pinopsida; order Cupressales; family Taxaceae; genus Torreya; species Torreya grandis. Next base: position 4,664,107 of record JARHVA010000589.1, on the reverse strand, counting down.
CTTGATTATGCCTCCAATGATAAATTTTTGACCAAATTATTTAAAGGGAGCCTAAAAGACTATATTTATGATGGCTTTATGATTTAACACTCTAATAAATTAAACTATTTAAACCTATATAAGATCATTTCATAGCACATTTATCTATCAACATCACTAAAAAATACTTCATATGCTAGAATTATAAAAATCAAATAAAGAACCAATGAACCTGTCAATGAATATGTTTTGAGATATAAAACAATGCTGGCCAAAATGACAAATCCAATGGAAGATAAATAACTTCAAGACATATTAAAGCAAAGCCTACTTGCCCTATTCCATTAGTCCATTATTTTTTTTTAAATCAAATCTTTTTATGACTTATGACATATTTTTTGAGATCATGAAAGGAAACTTATTTCATTAAACAAGATTAAATATGTAGCAAACACATTGAAAACATCCAATATCAAATTTAATATCAAATTAATCTACAAGGTGAAACCTACAAAACCTAAAAAATAAAAAACCAAAATGTTTAACATAGTTTCACAACAACCTAATTGAATCATTTTATATAATAAACCTAAGGTAAAAATTACATGATTATATTAGTCTCTTGCTTCTTTATTTCAAAAGCTTTTGGAGTGTCACCTAATATCTCTCCCTCTTCCCATAGAGGTTGATATGAGTTAACCTCTACCCAAGGATATGATGTTAATGTATATTATGACTATCACCAAGGCCCTAAAAATTCTACAGACAGACATATTTTATACTTTGAAGAATAAGATCCAAGACCTCATTGATGACCAAAAGGTTAACTTTGATGATCCTCCAAAGGATTCAGGTTATTAATCTGATGATCACTAGAATCAAAAAATATTTTAAAAATCCTTTGCAAGATAAATATAAGAAAGATCCAAAAGTGCAAATGGCATATAATACACATCCTTCTCCATCATATTATGGGTACCCATTAGATGGGAATATTGGAACATATACATGGAAAATACCTTGTATGGTTTAGATAGCTTATATTACATTTGTTGAAAATAAAATAATGGATGATGAATAATAAATTCATTATTTATTTATTCAACCATACCTTGAAAATTAGACTATACATATTGTTATCATTGATAACTATGCTTGTGAGAATGTATGTACTATGATTTTACATACACATTTAGGATATAGACATGATGATTTATACCCTTCAACTAAAAAAATCATAGTATTCAATGGGACATCACAACACATTATTCATGAGATATATTTACCTTTATAGGTTGGCCCAACACATGTGGTTATCACCTTATTTATTTTACCATATACATGAGACTTTTATATTTTATAGGGATGATATTGGATACATAAATTCCATGCAATAACTTCCACAATGTATGGGTGTATTAAATACATTCATACAAACAAAGTAGTCATAATTTATGGAATTTGATATGAATATACACTTGAATAAGAGAGGTTTATTCCAAGACAACTAATTATCAAATATACTAAGGTTAATCTTCCACAAAAGGGTAAGCAACAAGAAATCCCCTTTCCTAGGTGGCCCATATTTGAGTGGCCTTTGCATCAAAGATACATAGTGGATTCCAAATTTTTTTTATGTACTCCTGCACAACATACTTAATTACCTAGATAAACTAAACATGTTCTAATTATAGTTCCTCTAAATAAAAAGTAAAGCACTCAATGATGGGTTCCATGAGCCCCTACTCTTTCTATTATTTCTTCATGACTACATATTACTAATACACATACATAGAATACCACATATTTTCTAGATCTAGATATGACACCTAAGCATGATCTAAGTTTTTATCTACCTATGAGAATCCCCTTGATGGGACCATATGCTAGCCTTTTTTCCAAAATATTCAAAAAATAAAAAAATATATTCAAAAAAACTAAATACGTTCAAATAAGTCAAAATTAAAAAATATTCAACACTCCCAAATTTTATTTAACTCTTTGGCATATGTGTTGTTTGATTTATATTAGTATATATCATATAATTTCATTCTTATACACATATTTTTCATGCATCTTTGAGTGCAATACATGCATACTCAAACACATCATCTATGCACTCCTAGATGTTGGACCTCTCCTCTACCTACATCATATAGTCTATTATGGGAATTTGTGTATTTGATCATGATTGATACATGTTACATATAATTTATGATCATTTATACATTACCATGTTTGATCTTATATATTAATCCTTACACATGTCTATATCAATGCTCATATCTTTCACGGTGTACTTGTTATGTTATGTTACATAACATTTTTTGCTAACACATATATGTAAGGACTAATATGATATTCTTAGGTTGGTTATACTTCATCTATTTTTCACTTCCTTCAATGTATTACATTACTTTATACTATATTTGTTGTGAAACATTTGAATATGTTGATTGGACATCTAAATATACCATTCTATGTCAATTAGAAATTTGAATGTATCATTACTTTTGCTTATGAAACATTTGAACATTCACTTTGCATGACATCCCATTGGACCATTATTTTTCATTACATTGATTTCTCTTATGTGTGTGCTTTATTTTTACTAAGCTTGGACTATTACCTTCTAGACATTGCCATGATCTATATCATTCATATTCGGACTTGATGTGATCCCATATATATATATATATATATATATATATATATATATATATATATATATATATATATATATATATACACACACACACATTATATATAGTTACCTCATAATTTTTAGGCAAGGTACATTCAATATTCCATTTCCCTCACCTTAAAAGATAACGCATATCAGTGGGGGCATGTCATAAAAGAGAGACCTCCATATTTTCATAGTTTCTAGATTTCAGTGGGGGCATGTCATAAATTCAAAACCTTCAAACTTACACTCTTACTCATTATATTAATATTTAAGTGGGGCCATACCTTAAATACATGACCTTCACACTTGCACAATCTCCAATTCAATTTCAAGGTTCAGATATACACTTGGGTTATAATCCTATTCATTGCACCAATTTAGCATAGATTTGAAATAATATTTTAGATTTATGACACATATAATATAAATTAGACATATCAAAGGTGAATATGCCATGTTATTTCACCAATTTTTTCAAATTTACTAGTCATACTACTCACCAAGATGCATCGATTACACCAGGATGATTATTAATGAGCCTTTTTGATACAAAAATTAGTTCATTTTATAGATTCAATTGATTAAATCATTTAACCTCACTAGATTTATACATTAGAGTTAATAAATCATCCAATCTCACTAGATTTATAGGATAAGTTGATTAAATCACTCACCCTCACCAAATTCTATATATTCACACTTGAGTTATGTGATTGAGATAATGATCTCAATGGTTGTGTCAAAACTCATCACTACACTAAACTAGAAAAAAAGTACTTTCTAATATCCCTCTTCAAATCTCTAAGGTTAAGGTCTAAGCCTATTCTAAATCCAATACTTCATAAGGAATCATCTTTACCAAGTCAAAGTATTAAGAAGAAACATGGTTGTAGTGACACACATGTGCACTCCTTCCTTGCTCTCTTTCCTTTTAGTAATTTCAACTATTCTAAATTTTAGATTATATGCATTGATTTATACTATAACATGCTCCTAGTTATAGGTCATACACTAGAAAAGTAGTAAACATGGGCTCAAGCAAAGGCAAGGTGTGTTATATACACTCAAATATGTATTTATTTTCTTTAAACTAGTAATTTCATCCTTATGACTTACTAGATTAAAGAGGGGGAATATAGATACTAAAATTAAATATTTATAGCATCTCAATCTTATATAGTTAACAAATATAAATAAAATATCTACCCTTTTGTTTTATACCTTTGTGTTGCTGAAAGTATCACATTTACCATCTCATTAGACCTAAATGCTTATCTCTTAATCTGATCCATATCATTATGATGACTCAAATATCCTGCACTCCATAAAAATATTAAAAACTAATATAAATAATCAACTATCAGTTTCCTATCCATAGTTTTTTTCTATCCTTCTAGACACTACTGGCCATAAAGAGAAACTACCACCGATGGTAGTGTCTAGATCCTTATCTAGTGTTCAATTATAAAAAGTCATCCAAATTGAAAATGTTTAAAAACCTATGGGTTGGCCTATTTGTCTTATTGAACCCTACTTAGATATTTTAAAAATATGTGTTATGAATACAAATATTAGACTTCACATTCTTAATTTAGTAAATATCAAGCAACCACCTACAAAAATTAAATCAATCAACTATATAACCAATCTATTCTACCATATTCATCCCTATTTTCATATCAAGCATATAATCAATCATATTACAAGTCTGAAGTATTTAAAGAAAAGCTATGAGTGATATTTTTCAAATTACAAACTAGATCGATACATACATTGTTCTATAGTATATTGCACTTTTATGCACATACTTTCCCACACATAGGGGATAAATACATAAGTCCAAGTCCCTCATTATAGTATTAGCTATGCAGGTAGCACCCATTGACAGTGATCCAAAAACCAAGTTTATCTTTTCAATAAATCAAACAATTTTTAATAATTATATATTAAAATTCTCAATTCCTCAATATTGAATAGAATTGGATGCAAAGATCTCAATTTCCTGATTAAAACAAATAGAAATTAGATTTATTATTCAAGAGTCAACTTGAGTGAATAATAACTCATGAAAATAAATATGATTATGTATTCATTGATCTATGAATAGTATTTAACCACCTGTTAATAAATACTATTTATTCAAAAAAGATTTTAAAAATATAATAAGTCATTTTCTAAAATTTAATTAAAAGGAATTGACTTTTAAATCTGAATGTGAATTTTTTGAATAATTCTAAATATGAGTGTTTTGAAAATTCATACAATTCTATTATTTAGTTAAACCATTTCATTTATATTTTTATTGTTTCAAATATCTTATAATCAATTTTTCATAATTAATTTTCAAATATCAGTGAATAATTTAAAACTGATGTAATATTGAAAAACTAATAAATAGATATAAGAGATTGTTTATGAGGTTCACCAATTGGCTATGTTCGTAGGTTCATTTGAACCATTCCATATAAATAAGATGTAAATACAAAATTTAAAACTTACATCCCTATATGAATTAAGGAAACTTGCAGCTCTGTGTGAGATGAAAAACTCATCTGTAGCATGTAAAACATTCTTTTCAACCAAATAATATCTATAAATGCTTATAATTATCTTGTACGGGCTATTAATTATCTCAACATGAAGAAATAATACTCTCAAAAGATTTATAAAAATATCTTTGACTTAAAAATCTCTGTAATTCATACATGTTGAAAAGTACTCAAGAATAAGATTAAACGCAATCAATTCACTGAAATAAATAACCAATGTTCTTCAAGAAAAATAGACTTTCATCTGTATGGATTGTCCATATTTGAAAACCCTGATAACATTTCTTCTTTGTCAAAAATAAATAATTTGTGTCATTCTCTATTGGCTGCCCACTCTTTGTAAACTCTCTAGAATAATAATAATCCTCAATATATAAAAATTGCCATATAACCAATGTTGGCTAACAATTTTCTATTTCTACCTGAAATATGATTAAACTTTAGATAACCTGCCTGTATTAATAAAAGAATAAAAATCCTATAATTAAAAGGAAGTTCCAACTCCATACTTTAATTAATGGAATAATCTCTCCCAAATAAAACATAATCTTTCCACCAATCACTAACCACACTAAAGTGGACCACTTGGAATAAAAGGTGGTTAAAGCATGGATTTTACGGCCAAACATTAAACATAGGACAACACCAAACATAAAGGTGAGAGAATAATGTTTATCAAAATTATATCCCTTGTAACTAAACTTGCCCATCATGAATATTCCACGTAGGAAAAAGGTAAAAAGCATGCATGGTAGGATTTTAAAGTTTATGAGGATAAAGTTAAGTTTAAAACTTTAGTTTAGAAAAAACATAACATAAACCAAGTATTTCTCCTCCAATGCAAAGTGGATGGAATTCCACGTGGAAAGGTATGGGTATAATGTTTAAAAAAAAAATAATATTCTATAAAAAAACAAAGACCATGCAATCTCTACGTGGATAAAGGTGAAGTGGGATAGTTTTAATTTTTGGGACTTGGGTAAGATTAAAATACTCAATAATTTAATAAAATTATAAATAGGATAAATTGGGATTTAATTTAAAATATATTTTATGATTTTTTTTTATAACCATAAAATAAAATATTATGATTATTTTAAAAATAAAAAAATAGAAGAATCATGATGGAAGTTAAATTGGATATGTAAAATATTTCAGTGGTTTAATAGAATTATGGCAAAGTTGATAAAATTGAATGGTAAATAGTTATGAGGTAATGTGGATAAATGATTGATTTAGTCTCACATCTGTAACATAACATCCATCAATAATATATCAAAATAATTCAAATATAAAAATTAACTGTATCAACTCTTTATATTTTTGTCACATATCAATTTTATATTACAACACTTATCCTTTCCACATTTTTCCAAACCATAATTTTTTTTTGGGATCAAACCCCCTAAATAAGAGGCTTTTGCTCTTCAAAAGTCCAAATAATCCAATTGACCCAAATTTTTTTATGAGTTCTGTTCTTGCCATTGAAAATCTTCCTATAATGATTTCAAATATACATGAGGCAAAAATAAGATATGAAGGAGTTATGAAGTCAATCTATCAAAATGAGGAAATGAAACTCTATTTTAAAAAAATATCATTAAAATAAAGTGTTATAAAAACTTCCCTACAAAAATTCAACTATCCAACTAAAACTGCAACTTGATTATGAAGAGTAAAACAAACTCATTATGCATTCTGCCAAAACGACCTGTTACCCAAAATAATCACATATAGCAGATTCTCTCAACCCCTGCACTATATGAAGGCTAAGATGTTCTCCTTGTTATATCTAATATTACACAAGGGAAATCAAAATGTGCAGATCATATATGATTTATAAACAACTGCAATATGTGTATACTTGCATTTACAAATGTTATCCATAATATTGTGGGACTTAAACGTATATGCAATGTACAAAAACATGCAATAAATTTGTTTATCCTAAGGTTCTAACTTCACAATAGACATAATATATGAAAAAATAATAAAAAGAAATATATGTTATCACCATCCTATCAACAATATAGTAAATTGTTGTGTCATTGAAATTGATTATTAAACCTTTCCCTATACCTATCAAAATCCAATGTTAATTTAGATAATTTCCTTAATAAGAGTCTCTTTACAAACTCACAATTCAACAAGTAACTATAAGCAAATATAATATAAAAATTAGGATACAACTAATAATTTTAAACCTATCTTGAGGTTTTCTTCACCATTTGACTACTCTTTGATTCATACCTCCAAAAATCATTCAATTAAGTTAGTTTTCAAAATTTAATTATAATGAAAAATTGAAATAAGAGATAACAAAATATCTTTAAATCACAAATTTATCAAAATTCTTTTTCTGAATCTCATAGCTAGGAATTATCTAGAAATAGCGTTGAAGATAAACTAAGCATACTATTTTAAACTATAGTTATGCTTTTCCAAAACTATCCAATTAAACCATATAATTCATAAGGAATGTTCCCTCTCCTTGGTTTCTAATAAATTGAATACGAAGTGTCATATTATAAACTCTATTCATTAAGAGTTAGATGATCCATTTAAATTTTCAAAAGTCTTTCAAAACAATTTAAAACACATGCATATTTTACTCCCAAAGTAACCTTACACAAAGGATTCAACTAAAATGTGCAAATATAATTACATTTGAAAATAATGTATACCTCTGAAGAAACTGTGAAGTTTACCTAATGAGTACTAGTTGGCATACTGTTGGTCTCTTAAATAAATTCTATTTTATTTCTTAATTTTTTAAAAAAAGTTATGAAACATAAACCAACTTATGAACTAATTAAAACTCAATCCATAAAATGCGAATACCTATTCAATTTTTTAAATTATGCTTTATTTGCTATTTTTATATCTTGCCATAGAACTGGTCTTTTCACGTATTCTTATAGGATTCTAAAATATGATTATTCATCCAAAATTAAAGGCTACAGAATTGGTTATCAAATACCAAAATATTATGTCAATACCAATATGAAATCATATTTCCATTATACATCAATCTGCCCTCTGTATAAGAATAGTAATAGGAATGCAACTAATTCTTCTTGGATGTGCATCACTAAGAATCTCTGGATTTTATCTAAATGCATGCCAAGAAATAAAGGTTGAATCATCTCTCAACACCATCTCACATATTCAAGTGATAATGTGTGTTCATCATCTATGTTGTCCCTATAGGGCTAGTGCTTCCAAAACATTCACTGTTAGAAGTTTGTCTTCTTCCGGTGACTTGAAACACCTTCCAATTTTCCTTTACACTAGTCAACTTATATAATCAAACCAAATAAAATAATAATATCAATAGATGATATTCAAAACTCCAAACTGAAGTATATCAACAATTTAAGCAAGTCATGTATCAACTTGTTTTGATACAAAAAATAATCCAAAAATTGGAATTACCTTTTCAATAAATCAAATAGTTTTTAATAAGTAATTAATAAAATTCTTAATTATTCAATATTAAATAGAATTGGATGCAGAATTCTCAAATTTTTGATTAAAACAAATAAAAATTGGATTTATTATTCAAGAATCAAACCTGAGTGAATAATAACTCAAGAAAAGAAATATGATTATGTATTCACTAATTTGTGAATAGTAATTAGCCTCCTTCTACAAATAATATTTATTCAAAATTGATTTTAAAAATATACTGTCATTTTCTAAAATTTAATTAAAAACAATTGAATTTTAAATCTGAATATGAATTATCTGAACAATTCTGAATATGAGTGTTGCAAAAACTCATACAACTCTTTTATTTAGTTAAACTATTCCATTTGTATTTTATCCCTTCAAATATCTCATAATCAATTTTTCATAATTAATTTTCAAATATCAGTGAATAAATTAGAATTGATGAAATACTAGAAAACTAATAAACAGAGACAAGCTATTGTTTATGGGGTTCACCAATTAGCTACATCCTTGAGTTCATTTGAACTATTCCATATAAATAAGATGTAAATACAAAATTTAAAACATAAATACTTCTATGGATTAAAGAAACATGTAACTCTATGTGAGATGAAGAACTTGTTTGCATCACGTAAACTTTCTTCTCTTCAACCGAACAATATCTATAAATATTTATAATTTTCATGTATGGGCTATTAATTCTCTTAACATGAGGAAATAATACTCTCATAGGATTTATAAAGATATCCTTGGCTTACAAATATTTATAATTTATACAGATTGAAAAATATTCAGGAATAAAATTAAACATGGTCAATTCATTGAATTAAATAACTTGTATTCTTTAATAAAAATAAACATTCATCTGTATGGACTGTCCATACTTGAAAATTTTGGTATCATTCATTCTCTGTCAAAAAAAAAGTAACTCGTGTCATTCTCTTTTGGCTGCTCACTCTCTGTAAGCTCCCCAAAATAATAATAATATTCAATATATAAAAATTTCTATATAACCAATGTTGGCTTACAAATTTCTATTTCTTCTCAAAATATAATTAAACTCACTGTATGAATTAATAAAAGAATAAAAATCTCATAATTAAAAAGAAGTTCCAACTTCATGCTTTAATTAATAAAATAATATCTCCCAAATAAAATATAATCTCCCCACCAACTGCGAACCACACTAAAGTGGGCCACTTGAAATAAAAAATGGTAAAAACATGGAGTTTAGAGCCAAACAATAAACACAAGACAATGCCAAACATAAAGGTGAGAGAATAATGTTTATCAAAATTATATTTTATGTAACCAAACTCTCTTAATTAAAAAGAAGTTCCAACTTCATGCTTTAATTAATAAAATAATATCTCCCAAATAAAATATAATCTCCCCACCAACTGCAAACCACACTAAAGTGGGCCACTTGGAATAAAAAGTGGTTAAAGCGTGGAGTTTAGAGCCAAACAATAAACACAAGACAACGCCAAACATAAAGGTGAGAGAATAATGTTTATCAAAATTATATCTTATGTAACCAAACTCGGCCCCCATGAATATTCCACATAGGGAAAAGGTCAAAAGCATGCATGGTAGGATTTAAAATTTTATGATGATAAAGTTAAGTTTAAAAAAAACATAACCCAACCCATGTATTTCTCCCCCCATGGAAAGTGGATGGAATTCCACATGGGAAAGGTATGGGTATAATTTCTTTTAAAAATAATATTCCATAAAGAAAACAAAGACCATGCAAAGATTGCATGGAAAAAGGTTAAGTGGGGATAGTTTTAAGTTTTGGTATTTAGGTAAGATTAAAATATTTAGTGATTTAATAAAATCATAAATACTATAAATTGGGATTTAATTTAAAACATATTTTATGTTTTTTTTTAATAATCATAAAATAAGATATTATAATTATTTTGGAAATAGGAAAATGAAGGAATTATGGTGAAAAATAAATTAGATATGTGGAATATATCAATGGCCTAATAGAATTATGACAAAGTTGATAAAATTGGATGGTGAATAGTTATGGAGTAATGTGATTAAATAACTAGTTTAGTCCCACATCTGTAACACAACACTCATCAATCACATATCAAAATAATTCTAATATAAAAAGTAATTATATCAAATCTTTATATTTTTGCCATGTGTCAATTTTTCGTTATGACACTTGTCCTTTCCACAATTTTCTAAACCATAAAAATATCTTTTGGATTAGACAAAGAGGTCTTTAGGGTCAGCTTGACATTATGAGGCCACTAACCCGCTTTCAATAAACTCATTCTAAGGGTGAAGATCTAGGGTTTGATAAATTAGCAAAGAGAAACATGTATATAATATCTAAACACATCAATAGAAAGGTGACACAAAACCTAAAACAATGAATTTGATAGCATCTAGATCTAGTCATTATTTTGTAATGGACACATGTGTCATTGCCAGACACTAGTATCAAAATATGATGGTAGTGTTTGTAACTATATAAGTACAATTTATATAATCTGAAGACTTATTTAAAATACTAATCTAGCCTATTTCCCTCCTATTTCTAGTCTAGATCTACATGCACATAGTATAACCAAGTAAGTATCATTTTTATTTGGCATTGAACTTAATTGAGTATTTTTTAAATCAAGTAATTTCTATTTTTAGTATATCTAAATATTTTAATTTAGGGCATTCATTTATCTAATTTTGTAATCAATTTCCCTACTATAGATTAATTTACCACCCTTGTGCTTGAATTATTTATATATTATTAACTCTATCCCACCATATTCTACAATTTTAGAGTTAAACATAAATTATACATAAAATAATTAGCAAAAGCAACCAATCCTCCTAAAGAACACCAAAACTCAAATCTATTTAAGGTAAGATTAAAATATCTTCAAAGATGAGATAGTTTTCCTTAATGAAATCCATATCGAAGAGCTTATCTGAAAACTCTATTTTAGGCTCATAAGTTCCATAAATATTGACCACTGCAAAAGAGGACCCATTTTACATACAATAAAGTTGAGCACCTATACCTAAATAAATGAAAAAATAAATGATACACTTAAATGATATCTTCTTTCAACCTAAAAATAACCCCGTACTCTACTTGTTGAATCCAAGTAAATGAATTTCCAATCCTTTAGAAAGGATTGTATAACACCCTCAAAATTTTTGTCTTTGGTCATAGTCCCTTGAAGCATCAATATATTAGGCTTATAAAGTGAAAATAACCTTCTTAGGGATTTTTTTTTTCAAGGATCTACGCAGCCCACATGAGTTGGGAGAGATATAACTAATATTGGATAACCTTCCTTAGGGTTTGGACTACTTTAAGTGCCCTAACCAAAGATTTTTATTTCTCAATTTGAATCTTCCTTAAAGTTCAATCTTTTTTTAACCTAAGGGAAGATTTCATCCCTAGATAGGACTTATATTTATACCATTATTTAGACCACCCAAATCATACTTCCCTTAAAACAAAACGATATTTTTTTTGGATCTTAGGTTGTACCTATTACATCTAAAAAGGGACTCACCTTCCTTCGAATTGGAGAACAAATGATCTTTGAACCTTTATTGAAAGCATATTAAGATTTTATTTAAAAATATTATGAATATCTTTACAAAAAATCCTTGATTATGTAGGAATAATAAGAGTATCTCCTAAGAGTGAGCAATGATCAAGTTGAAGTTTTAATAGACATAGGCAATTGGAAAAGAGGTCAGGGGCCAAAGAATCCATCCTCTTATCTAGATCCAAAAGTTCAAGTGTATGATCATTAGGAGGAAAATAGGGAATTATAATATTTATAGCTAAAGGAACACGTGTCTTAAAATTAAAATTCACTTTTTTCATCTCCACTCTCATTCCTCCATTACTTTCCATCAAAACTTCAATCGACACTCTTGCCAATTCTTCTCTTGCCTCTATATTTCTTTGGGAGACCAAATTTTCTTGTGAAAAATCAACTTATTTAAACAAAACCTATTTTTAATGTAAGTTTACCTCCTTCTCTCTAAATATGGGGCCCAAATTACCACCTACACATTGTTCCTCTTCTAGCCTACTCACTACAACCTTATCTGAAATACTAAAAATAGAGGGTTTCACTAACTTTGTCTCTATAATTGTCTAGTGAATTTCATAAGAAAAAAAATCAATTATATAACCATATGAATGAAAATGTGCATAATTAAAGGTAAATTTTAATAATTAAGTATATACACATACTTTTATTTTCTTATGTCAATCTTAATAACCTCAGGGAGACCTCCTTGAAGATCCATGTTAACCAAGATTCTAGCTAAAGAGAAAGAATTACACATAATATCCTCTTCATCCCAATCCAAAAAGGTGCCCAAAGAATCCCTAGTTTACTATATAATTTTAGAGGTCCATAAATCCATGGATAAACTTATAAGTTTGACACATATGGATTAAATAGCTTTGGATTACCTTTTCAGATAAAAACATAGAGATAATCTTTTCAAGGATAAGGAGGGAGAATCTTGATACCGTATTTTATTTAGAATCCCAAGTATCCGTAAAGAAAATAAATAATAAACTATGAGATAATAAGTAAAAAAAGTTCGTATCCTAAGATAGGTCCCTAAACATAATTGATCTAAGACCTCATTGACTTTTTAAAACAAAATCTACTAAAGAATTTCCTAGTTAAGGTTTTTCTTCCATATCCAAGACTTGGATTAATTATATATCTTCTCCTAATACCATATTAACCCTCCCTTATATGACATTCAAATATATTTTATTTTTCTTCACCATTGCATATTTCCTATCCTATGAATAATATTCTTCTGATTATTGACCAAAAATCTTAGATCTCTAAAGGCAACTCCCATCAAACCCTTCCTCATGCATCTCACCAATAGTCCACAAAATATCTAAGGAATTAGTTGATTTCTACTTTATAATATCTAAAAATTGTAAATCACCATTATAGAAGATAATATCATGTGAGCTTTGAGATAAAGGAACTCCAACTAAAGGTAAGGTCCTCATACTCTTTTGATATGATCCTTGTCCAACAAGATCATTAAAATTTTGTGCCATATCCCTCTCCATCTTCCACCCAAGAATCAAATATAAATTTTGAATAAAAATCTTATTGTCTCAAATAGGATCCTTTGAATAATCAAAAATCTTTTACTTAGTCTCCACAAGACTGATCCCAACCATCTCACAAAAACATATCACTTCTACTCAACAAAGGAAGGACAAAGTGATTTGATGTTGATCAATCTCTAGAGCATAAAGTTGGAATCAATACTCAAATTCAATAATACATTTACCATAGAACTAATTCTTCAAGTTAATATAGAGGCACTTTGTTAAAATGAGCTTATCACCCACATCTTTGTCTGATAGTTTAACCAAAATAGCTATATTTTTTTTATATTTGAGCATGGTTAGAAAACAACATATTTCCATTCTACTTACAAACATCAAATCACCACATACCAGTACCCTTTTATCAAAATTTAATATTGATATTCATTCTTTACTTCCATCTCACCATCCAACATAACCTCCTTAAATGAATTGCTTAACCTCTTTTGTAACCATGTATACAATTTTCCATTGATTATTTTAATTACCTTGTATAACTATCTCGAGTGTCCATCTTTGGCACCACCAATATGGAGTTTACTAACTATGTGATCAAGAGATGGAACTTGAGACACATCTAGATAGTTATTATGATCCACCACTTGAAAATATAATTATCAAGTTATGAGATCTACATAAACAATCTTATGGACCCAAAGAATATCACAGGAAGTCCTAAGGTATGAAATATACTAAAATATAGGGTGGGATGTGTGTGTGTGTGTGTGTGTGTGTGTGTGTGTGTGTGTGTGTATATAAGGTTGGTCTTTGGTAGCTATACCTCACACGACCCTGCAATGGCATAACTACATCATTTTTTTAATGTACCTGGACATAAGTAATGTGAATGTATTTATTTTGTGTTAAAAAGTATTTTTTCAGAAATCAATAGTTTTTAACCATTGAAGAAAAAGTCCCTCTCTTGATTGGTATCTACAATGACTAAGATTTTTAAGTTGATTTTTATAAGGTACCACTTTCATAAATTTTGTTTTGTTGACAATAACTATGTAGATTTCAAGGTTATAAAATTTTCATAGTTTTTCTTAATTCAATTAAAGATCAAGATTTTTTTTGTTTTCAATTTGTTTTACAATCTGTGGAAATAAAGTGGACTTTAGAAAATTAATTTTTTGTTTGATGGTTGTTATGGTTTTTTTAAAAGTTTTTGGCTTTCATGGTGTTTTAATTATATTTTTGTTTTTTCTATTATATTTTAGGATTCATTTTTAGGGTTGGATTTTTAAATTATTGTTATTATTTTCCTTTTTCCAAGTTTTGGGTTTGATGAAAAAATAAGGACATTATTAATATACACATTTTTTTCTTTTTGGGTGATTGTGGTATTAGGTTTTTCCTCCCATGTGTTGCATTTAATAGCATATTTCAAATTCCTTGTAGTCAAGGTGACATATCGATTATACATATGTTATTTTTATCATATTTTATAGTTGGATATTTACATTGCATATATGTTTTTATTACTATGAGATTTTATAGCACCTCCTCATGCTACTCCAAAACTATGTACATTTTATTTCCTTTAGTTCATTTGATTAACCTAGTTTACTTAGTTGAATTCATGTGAAGTGAATGAACTTGATGATCAACAAACACATTCATCAAAATTTTGCCTCTATTTGTAATAATGAATATTGTGTTCATTAATCCCTTTAGATTAATATATAAGGTCAATCGAGTTAATCTCAATTTGATAATGCGATCACCAAGTTACAATCCTAGGACCCATGGGTTGTGGTCTGACAAAATGCTTCTCAATATTTACCTTCATATCATGTTTGCATAGCTAAAAAATCATTTTAGTCTCTTTTTTGAGGCATAAAAACATGGGAAAATTACTTACTTAAGCACCTAGTCTAATTCATGGATCATAAATTTTAATTTCATTGATTATCTAGGGCTTACAATAATCACCTAAGGAAATTTAAATGAATACAAAGATGGTCTAAATATTTTTATAATATATGTTATATTAATGGTTTTATGGGCATGATGACCATCAAATTCAATCACAAATTCATAGGCTGATGTGTCAAAATATGTCATGAGTCTTGTTATTTGGGTGATGATGTGTCCCCTCTACTTAACACCTATGTTATGTGGCATCATTTAATGTATTCAAGATTAGGATTAAGCACTTTAACATAAATTTTGCATTATTTTTGTGAGAAAGTGTAAGACAACACATGAAAATTTATAACTGGCTTTTAGCCTCTTGGCCCTAGTTCTCTTTGTCACATAAACATACTACAAACATAGAGGCCAATAAAATGTCAACACATGACACACTATAATTTCTTCGACATCTATTATTTTCAGTCCCCTTTATTTTGGTTTGAAACTAATAATCCATAAATGGTGACATATGGTTGATAATAATTCACTCCCAAAATCACAGTCCTTAGGTTCTAACCTCATAGTCCTTAGGGTCTACACATACTCACTTTTTGCTCATAATTGTGTGAGATTATGAAATCATGCCAAGTGTCTATAAAATATTAACTCATAACTCCACACTCCTTATGATCTATGCCAACATAATTTGTGACTTATGAGTGTGAAAGTTTGATAAATTATGACATGTGGCATGGAGGATCCAAACCAACCTCTTGCCTTAAAAAAAAAGTGAAAATCTATGAAGTTGCACCATGATTCAACAATGATGCATGGTAAGCTCAAGATGACACCTAAAAACACATTACTAAGCAAAAAGATGAAAAAAGTTGATGACTGATAGGATGCACACAAGTCAATGATCAAGTAAAATAAAATTATATAAGTAAAAAATTACCAAAGCATTACAAAAATTCACAAAAATACAAAATAATTCTAACTTTGATGTCAAGTGACCAAGGAAATAAAATAACATGAAAGTCAATGCCATGTAACAAAGCTAAAAATAAATGCAACCAAATGTGAATGAGCACAAAAATAGGTGATTAAGTCCTTAAGGCCATGTAATAAAATGAAAACCTGGATCCTAAGCTTCAAAAGAAATTTAACAATGGAAACTGATAAAACATTTTTCCAATGAGGCTTTTCTTCTTCTTCATTTCAAATGTAGCCTTATAACTCATTGATAATAGTTGTCTCCATAAATAGTAAGGGTTAGTTGGTCCTCATAAAATAAAAATATACTCTTAATCCAAAAAGGCCAATTATTCAAAGGCAAGGGATGTTAGTGTGGGACATAATCAAGGATTGGGATTGGATTCACATGAATGCATGAATCTATGTAACATTCAAAATTAAATATGTAGAAGAGGTAGAATATTATAGAAGAAAAATAAAACATGAACAATGAAAATCTTGTCTACAAAAATCAAATATTGAATTATTATCATAAGGAAAGGTACATTTATAGATAAGTAAATAACAACTCAAAATTAGAAAATAGCTTAATCCATATTTTCTTGAATGACCTAATATGACACTTATGTAAGATAAACGTGTAGGAAAAACCATATAATGGTATAAAAAACCTATAATAACACCCCCATTAAGCTTAGATTAGGTGGGTTTAAGACTTGGGTTTTGGAAACAAGCCCTGAAGATTACCCATGTACATAGAAAATCTCCCTAGAATAGAGAGAATCCCCCCTAGAAGTAGAGTGAGTGAGAAGTAAAGAACTAAAATAGACCCCTAGAGGATGATTTTGGAGTTTCCCAAACCTCAAGAAGAGTTTTAAAATTAATATACTTGCCCTTAGTGAAATTTTTGGTGAATATATTAGTAATTTGATCAATAGTCTAGTAATAATAGAGATCAATGACTTGATCATGAATAATCTCTCAAATGAAATGCATGTAAAAAATCAACATGCTTGGTCTATTGATGGAGGACCGAATTCTTAAAAATATGAACCATGATTTGATAGTCATCGAAGAGGATTTTTGGTCATATAAACTAGATACTTAACTCAATGAGAATCCCCTAAAGCCAGGTAACCTTAATGACAACATTAATAAATCCTCTATATTCTACCTCTATATAAGATAAAACAATAACATTCTAATTCTTGCTCAACCAACTAGTTGAAACTAAACCAAAGGAGAAACTATAGCCTAAAGTAGACTTACGATTCCTAATGTTTTAAACCTAATATGAATATGTATACCCAATCAAGTCAATGTTAATTCTTGCTCCACAGTGAATCCTAAAACTATGAGTACCCTAAATGTAGTTGAGAATCCACTTGGATTCTTTCTAGTATAGTTCAAGCAGTTCTTTCATAAATATAGAGATCATGCTCACTGCATTTGAAATGTCAAGTCTAGTGTCTATAATATAGATGAGGCTTCTAAAAAGTTTTTGATACAAGGTATCATCAACCAAAAGAGAAGGAACATTAGCCTCAATCTTCACACCAAATAAAAAGGGAGTTGGATCTAACTTACATTAAACCGTGTTAAAATGTGAAAGAAAATAAAGATCATACTTGGATTTTAAAATAAATATCCTATAATTAGATTGAGAAATTTCAATCTGAAAGAAGTAATGCAATAAGCCTAAGTTAGTCATTAAGAACCTACTAGACAAAGCAATTTTCACTACTATAATGGAGGATGAACTTGATCAAAAGGTCATCCACATAAAGAACCAAATTATAAAGTGATTCATCCTACCAAAAATATATAAATTAGGATTAAAATGGAATCTGTAAATACTAAATGAAAGAAGAAAGGAGTCCATCTTGGAATACCAAGGATGAGGAGCTTGTTTGAGACCATAAATACATTTTTGAAGTCTTTAAACTACGGAAGAATCTTCCACAAAAACTTGTCATTTCTCTATATATATCTCCTCATTGAAGTCACCTTAAGTAAAATCACTCTTTGCATCCATCTGATGAACATCCCAGTGATGTGCTATAGAAATGGAAAATATGAATTGAATTGAGTTCATTTTGTAAACTAGGGAAAAAGTGTTAGTATAATCAATGTTAGGTACTTAAGAAAAAACATTTACTACTAAATATGTTCTTAATTTGTCTACACAACCATATATAGTAAACTTTGTTTGATATATCCATATAATTTGAATAAGTTTTATTCCCTTAAGAAGAGGGACTAAATCCCAAATGTTGTTCATAATTAATTAACCACACTCCTCTTCCATAGTAGTATCCAACTTAGGAGTGCTAGATGCCTCCCAAAATGACTATGGATCAAAAATAGATTCAATGAATGAATTTGGGACATTATGGAACCATGATCATGTCCACCTAGTGTCTAATGTATCTCCAAC
This sequence comes from Torreya grandis, assembly GCA_037957365.1. Lineage (NCBI taxonomy): Eukaryota > Viridiplantae > Streptophyta > Pinopsida > Cupressales > Taxaceae > Torreya > Torreya grandis. Next base: position 4,645,025 of record JARHVA010000589.1, on the reverse strand, counting down.
CCAATAGCCAACACTTTATAATGTTTGTCTAGACCAAAGAGGACTAAAAGTTAAGAGTTAGGATGAGATTCCCCATCCTCTAAAAGGTGAATAGGAGAGAGAGGAAGTGAGTCCCCATAATTAGTCTCATCATTAGAATTGGAATAAGAATCCAAAAAATCAAGAAGTTCCTTAAGCATATCTAAATCATCAAAGCTATCATAAAATCTTGGTGAGTCTAAGGAAGATGGAGAAGTGTCAATTATGGAGTTTAAAGGACCCTCTTGAAAATAAACAATTCTTTCAATGAAAAAATAATGAGTGGTAGGATGGATAATGTTTTATCCTTTAACACCCTCAAGATATCCAAAAAAGATGCAAGGCTTATTCTAAGGTTCCATTGCCTTCCATTTCTTCTAAGGAATACGAGACATATTAGGAGATCTAAACACTCAAAAATTATTAACAACATGTTTCCAACCACTACATACTTTAAATAGTTCTCAATATAACAAGCTTAATTGATGGCCTCGACCTAATATTAAGGTGAATTTTTTTTGAAGTGTAGCATATTATTTTTCATTTCCTTCAAGGACCTATTATTATGTTTTGAAACACCATTATATTGATGATTGTACATAAATGTACGTTGTAGTTTAATCCCCTCTGAAGCGAATAATTTCAAAAATATGGCTGACATAATTCACCACCATTTTTCATGTGTAAAATATAGATGGTTTTACTTGACTATTTTTATAAAAGAGCCTTGAAGTCCTAAAAATTATCAAGGACCAAAAACTTATGCTTAAGAAAATACATCCATGTATAAATTTAAAAATCATCAATGAAGGTAAGAATATATCTAGTATTGTTAAATGAAAGTTATAGAAAAGGACCAGAAATATCACTATAGACTAGCTCCAAAATTTGTATAGCTCTCCATGATTTTCCTTCTTCCTACTTATCTTAATGATGCTTGCTGAGTATGCAACCTTGGAAAATAATGTCAGAAAAAAACATAAGACAACCTTGAAACCATGTCATTCGATTGAGTTACTCTAAGTAGCAATAGTTAAGATGGATATATTACTCATGACATAATTTTCTCACCCCATCTATATGAGTGAGTAGAGTAATAGAGGCTTGATCAAGAGAAAAATGTTAAAAGTGTATATCCAAAACTGGTGTTATACTTTCCTTACTATAATTTTATCATTATTATTCAATTCCATAATAACTATATAATTAGGTATGAAGTCAAATCTCTTGTCTGAGCTGATGAGCCCCATAAATAGCATGCTTTGTGTACCCCTTTGCCTGCATATAACCTTCCATTTTGTTATGATTTTGACTAATCCCTTGTATATATTTGTTATGAAAATCCATAATACATTAATATAATTATATTACAATATATCTTTGGGTAATTGGATTCTTTTCTTGTAATTAGACTATAAATAGTTATCTTTTATTTGATGGCTTATCTCTCTAAATGTGTTAAAGAGGTTTTTTAGCAACATGTATATTATTAAAAATAGTTAACTATACATCCAATTAAAATTTGTGACATAACATCTTACATCTAATTAGCTACAAACATTAGAAATATATTTCAAATGGATAACTATTCTATAAATAGATCTGGAAGAAGTTGTAACAACTGTGTATGGACAAAATCAATGGAACCAAAGCATGGAGAATCGATCGGACTCAAATTGACCAAACAAACTAGACTTGTCCTATAGCTGAGTAGTCTATATAGGTAATGTAATCTATTAAATAAATGTAAACACCTCTATTATATATTCAATAATAGAGTTGTTGGGAACAATCGGTTAGTTAATCAGTAGTGATAAATTAATTAAGAACAAGTATCTTTCAAGAGAATAACAATATTATAATTTCTATAGTAATATTTAATTGCTACATGTCATATTTATAAAAGAATAATTTTGTGTTAAAAGTAATTATGTGTTAAGATAAGGATCATATTTCAATCTTGAATCAGGAAGGCCCTCCTTTGTATATATTTATACAAAGATATGCCTAGTTAGTTAGATAAGTATTTTGTTTACTATTATATTAAAAAGTTGATTTCTATATGTTTAGTGGTTTTTCATTTAATTTGCATGATTTAGTTAAGGAAGCTTCCAAAACAACAATTCATCTGTTGTTGTTTCATTTCCTTCAAGTTCATTTCCTTTTATGTAATTTATTCCTTTACCGCGTTTCTTAGATGATGATTGGCATAAGCATAAAATTAGGAAAATAAGTGTGCACATACTATAGAGTCATCCTATCAAGCCTAAATGTCCTTGGATTTGACAATTAGTGAAGTAAAAATTCCAAGTTATCAATATGTACCCTTGCTCATGAGAATTTAAGTGAAGTATATTGAAGGGTGAATCTACTGGTCATCATGTTGGCATTGTTGCTGGGAAGGGTGACACACACATACATTTCAAATATTGATGATGAATTTCATTATTTTACATACTTTCCAGTTCACTCGTTTTATAATTTTATAATTTGTTTTGATTTATAGATTAAAATTTTGATTCTTGCAAAGTAGAGCATTTTAAAAATCCAAAAAGAACCCCCATGAAACTAACCCTATGTAGGTTAGGGAAAGCAAAAAATTCAAAAGAAAAGGAAATAATATAAATGCAATGAGAATGAGATCAACAAGGAAGGTTCATAAAAAAGACAATAGTTGTTGCAAGAATAGTAACACCTCCTTTAGTTGAAGGTTGGAATGAATAAAATATCAAGGATAAGATTGAGTAAACACTAGAAGAATTAATATTATTAGATGAGTTGGTAGTAAAAGTGAGAATGAGCTAGTACCTCTAAATGATATCATCTAAAATAGCCCATCTCACCACCCCACACTCAAGAAACTATCTTTCATGGCCCTCCTCTATCACCCAAAATTCTTGCTAAGACAACATTTAAAACCTTCTTATCTTGTGAGAAACCTACCAAACCTCTTCAAAATTGGTTGACACTAGCTGACATGGAGGATCAACAAGTGACAATTTTTCTAATGAATCAACAAATTTTGAATTTACTAGTCTTGGATGTAATCTAAAAATCAATCCTAGCAATCACAAACAACCACCAAACATTTGCCATACCCCTCCAATACTTTCAAACAACCATAGAATTTTGATATTAATGACCTACACTTTCACTCAAGAGTAATTCTTCTACAACCCACCTCACCCATGATCATAGAACATATTAAAAAACCTCTAGATAATCATACTAATCCACTTCCATCCACCACCTCTCCTAAGTCAAAAGAACCTGAAAAATAGAAGGAACATAATCATCTTCTATTTATTAAGAGGTTGAGTATCCAATGACCTGAGCAAGAGCCAAAATTTGACCTTTTAGACCAATTGAAAAATTTATGTTTCAAGATTTTACTCTTTTAGGATATAAAAGATGTACCAATATACACCATAGTTATTAGAGAACTATGATTACGTAAATCAAGAAGGAAGAATATTGATCCCAATAAAATATATGTCTTTCGTTAGCTTAAAAATATTAAGTTAGGAAACATAGCAACGCCAAAATACACTAATCTTGGTAGTCTGGTAGTCAACATTCATATCCATGGTCAACCCATACCTAATAGATTGATAAATTTAAGAGGAACCATTAACATTATGAACATGAAAACCATGCATAAATTGGGACTTAAAACTCTATGTGCAATGCCTATTATCTTGTAAATGGATGATAGGTCAAATGTTAAACTAGAGGGGATTATAAAATACCTCATCATTACCATTGATTCATGGCAATATCTAGCAGATTTCATCATCTTGTATCTAAAGAGAAATTTAGGAGGTTAACCTATGATATTAGGCCAAACTTGGTTGGCTATTGATGATCCTTGATTGACTGTAGGTTTAGTAAAATACTCATTTATATTATCAATGACCCCAAGAAATTAGTTATCTACCGTCCAACCCAATCTTCCCATGATAATGAATCATCTTGGATGGATGAACTTAATGAGGTAGTATATCTACAAACATTATGAAAATTTACCCATAGTCTACCTTTACAAGAGCAAGATGAGGATAATGTCCTTTAAAATGTCTTGTAGAACACATATATGAGAGATCTTGTTGCCATAAATACTTTGGAATGTATAGCCTATCCTTTTCAAAAAAACTTTCTTATGACTAGCCCAGTTGATGCTACAAGAGACATTAGAACATTCAACCATTTGTTTCCTCATCAATATGCTCCTTTACTAGCTAACATTGAGATAATGATTTATTTATCTGAGCAAGTGGACATTCTACCAAGAAAACCCCTAAATATCAATAAATACCTAACACCTCAACAAGAAAACCAACTGCTTGTAGTACTTCAATAACATAAAAAACATTTTCATGGGATTATCATGATATGAGAGGGATTCTTCCAAACTTATGCATGCACCATATATATATATCAAGGATGAATGTAAGCCTATTCACCAACCCTGGAGATGAATGAATCCTACAGTTAAGGACATTGTTAAAACTTAGTTTTGCAAAAACTCTTAGATGTAGGTTTTGTCTACACCATTTCTAATAGTCAATGGGTATACCCCTTAGTTATTATGTATAAAAAGGAGGTAAATGGTGTATTTACATAGGATATATAGAAGTAAATTTATATACTAGGAAGGATCATTTTCCCCTGACATTTATTAACCAATTTGTTGATACATTAGTAGGGAAGAAGTACTTTTCCTTCCTTGACAAATTTAGTGGTTATAACCAAATAAGGATAACACTTAAGGATCAAGACAAAACCACTTTCAATTATCCCTAGGGGACATAAGCATATAAAATACTACCATTTGTCCTTTTTAGTGCCCCAACCACATTTTAAAGGGCTTTCTTGAGCATATTCTTTGATCTTTCCCATGACCGTGTGGAAATCTACATGGATGACTTCACCATCTAGGGGAAAACATTTGAAGAATATCTTGCTAGCCTTGAAAAAGTCTTGTAACACTACCAAGATCACTAACTATCCTTAATCCATGAGAAGTGTTACATGCTAATGAATGAAGGAATTGTTCTAGGACATCACATTTCACTTACAGGTATCAAGGTAGACCCAACCAAAATTAGCATCATCAAAAACTTACCTACACCAAAGAAACAAAAGGATGTAAGAAGCTTTCTAGGACATGTTGGTTATTATAGGAGGTTCATTAAATATTTCAATAATATTTCTTCCCCATTAATTATTTTATTGACCAAAGATGCTGAATTTGTATGGACTGATAATTGTCAATCCAAGTTTTAGCAACTTAGGGACCTTCTCATAACAACTTGTACTCTGAAGGGGTCTCATTGGAATAAACATTTTAATATCCACATAGATGCCTATATAACCACCTTAGGGGATATATTTAGCCAAAAATATGAGTCTTTGAGCTATGTTATCTATTTCATTAATAATAATCTTCAAGTGGTTGAGCTTAATTATAATGTAATATAGAAAGAATTTATGACAATAGTGTTTATTATTAATAAATTTAGGCACTAAATTATGGGATACCAGGTATTCATCAACATAAATCATGTAGCCACAAATGGTTCTTAAACCTTTTGACAAATATGGGCTTGATTTTGTAGGACCCATAGACCTTAAATCTAACAGCAAAGAATATATACTGGTATGCATTAATTATGTCACAAAGTGGGTTAAATTCAAGGCCTTAACACATGACTAAGATGAAAAAGTGGCCAAGTTTTTATATGAAGATATCATCACCAATTAAGAAGTGCCAAGAGAGCTAGTCATAGATCAAAGACCATAGTTTACGTCAAATCTCATATTGCCTTGGCAAAAGAGTATGAAATAAGACACAGGGAATCGACTCCTTATCACCCATAATCAAATGGCCAAGTGAAAGTCACAAACAGAGAGTTGGAGAATATCCTTACTAAGAGTGTCATCCTGTATAGGAAAGATCTATCCTCACATATTTTAGAAGTAGATTGCGCTTATAAGATCACCTAGAAAACCACAATTGGGTTCACTCCTTATGAACTAGTTTATGGTGAGAATCATGTTCTACCCATTGTATTTGAACATAAAAAATTGATGACAACACTTGACCTAGGATTAAATATATCCCAATCTCAACAAGATTGGATCATACAACTGAATACATTAGATGAACTCAGGGAAGAAGCACTTCATCACATTGAACTTATATAGAGACAATTAATTGGTTGGCATGACAAAAATATCAAAACCAACTTGGTGATTGGGAACTACTCTTTGATTATAGATAAAAATATCATAATGGTAAGATTTAGTCTAGATGGCTTGGGCCTTATAAAATTGAGCAAATATTTACTAATGGTGTTTTAAAGCTCATGACCATTGACCCTATTTGGTTTGGTATACTTGTTAATGGCCACAGGCTTAAGATGTACATGGATCCCTTTTATATGGAAACCCTTAAAAAATTATTGAGTATCAACATCCATATCTCTCTCATGAAATAGATCAACATGTTCCTATTAAAGAAGGGTATTTCTATGAACCATTCTCTAACTTTTTTTCATGAATAATCTATTTTTGTAGCCATGTATAAGTCGTGCATAATGGCTTGGTATATGATGAATAAAATTCAAACTCTTGGGTTACTTCAACCCCAATTAATTTAGGACTAGAAAATGTGTGAAAAAAATTAGAAAAATCAGCAATGAAAATCTTTGGGCATTGTTAATGGCTATTGGTCTAAAAACTAGTTTACTAGCTAAACATTGTCCACATAAAAAAATCATAAAACATCCAAAATATATAACAATAAAATTTTTCATATCCATATTTTTTCTCATATATTCATTCTCCAAGATCATAAATCACTTATCTTTTTTCTGCAAGATGAATTCTTGTCCCTACAGGATGAACTAATGTTACTATAAGATGCATTTTGTTTCTACAGGGTCATTTTAGCTACTTCATGATGCATTCTTCCTCCTAAAAATAATTGATAGACGATTCCAAATTAATTAATAGCCAATAATGACCTCTATGTAATAATTTTTGAAGATGTCAGTGATAAAATAAGGAATGCACCATTCCTTACTTCCTTCATACAAAATTAGCATGATTTATTCATCCTTGCACAAATCTCTACAAGCATCCTGATTATTATCCTAGGTCACTTCAAAACATATTTGACACTCATACATTAATAAAAGAGGAAATGATAAGCTAATAAATAATTATTTTTACTCAATCCATTACATGGTTTAATAATTCTTTGGTTATAATTTATTAATGCTATCATTATCCCATTCATTATTTCTTTGGGCCCATCCTGAAATAATATTTTAAACTACTTACTGATATGACTATTGTCCCCTTCCATCACCAAATTCATCTCCCATCTATATGAAATATCCCTATAAATGTACCACATGTATGTCCCTTGTAGACAATTAACCATATTATGTTGTGTGAGGGGGTATTTTCCACATCTATTTAGACATTTCCTTTCCAAAACCCAAGCGAATAATTCCAAGACTCCACTTTTTGAATCCACAACCATCACCACCATTTTTTATCTCTATTATAGAATTCCAAATATATATCAAAACCTTATCTTGTAGCAATGGGAGAAGATTTTATTAAGCATGAACTAAACTTGTTCCTCTGATAGAAGAACTAGAAACTATAACCTTGTATTAAAATGTAGGATGGTTTGCATACTTTGAAAAGGTAAATGCTTTAAACCAAGAAATTATAGAGGATTTTTTTGATCATTATACAATAATTTGGAAATATTCAGAGGTATGGATATAAAATTGAATGAGACATTAACTAGTAGGGTAACTTACCCTGGAGAGGAGAATCGTGGTAATAAAAATTGATATAAATGCAGAAAGGTAGATATTTTGTAGAAGAAATGAGAAATTAGAAACCTCCCATCAAATAATTACACATTTATCATTACCAAATAGATGGGAAAGATCAGTTGTATTAATTTTCTAGTATTTTAGTTGTGAAGTACGATATTCTATGCTACAAGGATTGCATTTTAAGTTCATGAACCATTTATGACAAAGAATTTTGATAAACACCCATAATTTCCTACTAAATTTTCTCACAAGGGTGGATACTAATTTTCATAAAGGTAACCCTAAAGATCTCTCCCATCATTGCTTGATTTAGTTGGTTGTACAAAATTGTTTGCATAAAACTAGGCCCAAATTAATTTGGGAAGATTTTATTCAGCAACATGCAATTGTAGAAAGTAGTAATGAGGAAAAAGGTAGTGGATGGGTAGGAGAAGAGGGGTTATAGGTGATAGTAAAATTAGAAGAATAAATAGGAATAGAAGAAACTCTTCCTACAAACACACAAGAACCTATAGAAGAGGACCTTCTTGTAAGTACACAAGAACCTACAAAAGAAGACCTTATTATAGCTACACAAGAACCTACAATGGAAAAGATTCTATAGCAAAACCTTTAGCTAAAAGGGAGACCATGAAGAGAAAAATGAAACTAATCCTCCAATTTGATTCTGATACATCTGATAAAGGAATTCCTCCTATAGTCAAGGCCCCTAAAATGGCCAAGGTTATAATAGCTCCATGGAGATCCCACTGATTAATAGGTAAGATAAGAAGAAGGCCAGTAACTAAGGCCCCTATAGTTATATAAGTTAGTGAGGAAATGAAGGAAAAATAAAATAATATTTTGGTAACTAGAAGTAAGGAAGTATTTATTACTTCCATTTTTGAAGAAATAGAACCAAATTTTGGAGAAGAGTGTTTCAAAGAAGAGGATATATAGGGACACATGAAAATAGGGCAAGAAAAGTAGGTCCTTATACCTTTGCAAGATGAATTTCCTACCCTGGAGTAAGCTCTTAAATAAATTGAGTAGTTGAGAAGGAATTTGAAGGGTCAACCTCAAAATGGTTTGGATACATTAGCTATAACAACTTCATAGTTGTATCCATCTGTAGATACCCATCCTATAGACACTACCTCTCGACATCCTATAGCTAAAACACCACAAGTAGTCTCCATAGATACTCAAATAGAAAGGTATAGTACCTTATTTTCCATATCCTCTAGCATGATGGAAAATATAAATAAATGGTTCGAGAAAATTACAAAGTTGAAAGAAGAAAATGTGAAATTAAAGAAAGAAGTCAAAGTTAGAGAAGAAAAGATCACCAAACTAAAAATTAAGATTGAGGACATGACCAATATTACCTAGGCACTCCTTTATTATAGACCTTATACTAAAGTATATTTAGTTTACTTAGAAGAATAGTGGCATAAATTTAGGTTTATGAGAATTTATTGTGATTTGTCTTGTGAAATATTGGATCCACTATCTTTCTTTCAAATATATAGTGAAAGTTTAACTGAAGTACAAACTCAATTATGTGAATTTTATATTCATGACTATGTTGTGCCCCACACTAGGGAATAAAATCCCAATTTTTATCCAGGGGATGTCATTTTAAAAGCATTTTTAGCATATTTATTGAATGAGAATAGAACAAGTCAAGAAATGGTTAATTACAAAGAAAAAGAGAATGAATGTAAAGTGGTCATAAGAAGTGAATTAAGAGAACCTAAGGTTGTGATGAAAGATTGGGATAATATCATGAAAAGGCACAATGTTCATTAATGGTTTATGAGGAATAGTAAAATAACCTAAGATTTTTACTTAGGATTGAGAACCTCCATTGGCCCGACAACACAACACTCTTATTTGGAATGGTGGAAGGAACTCACTCCTAAGTTGAAGTAAAAGGAACCATATTCCCATTACAATATGAAGGTAAATTTTGATACAGTTTAAAGGTATATCATGATTACAGGTGAATTAGAAATAAAACTCTTAGCCATAATGTTTTAGCCTCCCATGTTCTATTATCTTATACTAGATTGGAAAGGAAGGATTTCATTGAATAAAGCAAGAGAAGTCAAAATATGGAAGTGATATCAACAAAGGAGAGGTTTTTATGGACATATACCTAGTGGTGCTGTCAACCCTATATATTTTAGAGCCATATGTGAATTTGAAATGAACATGTTGGTTGCTCAAGGATGAAAAAAATCTTAAGTTGAGGAGTGTGATGAGCCCCATAAATGGCATACTTTGTGTGCCCATTTTATTGCATATAACATTCCATTTTATCATGATTTTGACTAATCCCTTATATATCTTGGTTACAAATAACCATAACCCAATGAATATAATAATATTACTATATATCATTAGGTAATTGGATTCTTGTCTTGTAATTAAAGTACACATAGTTATATTTTGTTTTATGGTTTCTTTCTCTCTAAATGTGTTAAAGAGGTTTTTTAGAAATAGATATATTCTTAGAAATAGTTGACTATACATCCTATAACAAAAAGAATCTATGACATAAAATCCCAGAACCTATCAGTTGCAAACATCAAAAATAAATTTTAAAGGGATAATTGTTCTATAAATAGATCTAGAAGGAGTTGTAATAACTATGTATGGAAAAAGTTAATGGAACCAAGGCAAGGATATTCATCTAGAGTCAAACTAACAAAAAAAACTAGACTAGTCCTGTAGCCAAGCTGACTATCTAGAGAATGTGATCTATTAAATAAATGTAACCACCTTAGTTATATATTTAATAATAAAGTTATTGGGAATAGTCAATCAATTAGTTAGTTTTGAGAAATTAATTAATAATGATTATTTTTCAAGAGAAAAAAAATATTTTAATTTCTATAGCAGTTTTTAGTTGCTACATGTCATATTTATAAAAATAACATATTGTGTTAAAATCAATTCTATTTTAAGAGAAGGATTAGAGTTTAAGCCTAAATTAGGAAGGGCCCCCTTTGGATGTCTTGATATAAATGTTGGAACATAACTATCTATTAAGAGTGGGGGGGGGGGGGTGGGGCTAAATCAGTAGATTGAATAAATTAGTCTTTTGATACTTTTAATGTAGATTAAAACGTATATTTAGAGATCAGACACACAAAAATGGATACAACATCATATGTATACATAGAAAACCCAATATGGAAAAAACCACAATGACAAACAACTACTAAAATCTACTATTATAATCTAGCCTCATAATCAAAACCTCATTGGTTACAAAATTTAAGGACAACAACCCTAAGGATACACTAATCCCCTGATTTAAGAGTACCTACTCTAAGGAAGCACCAACTCCCTAACTGATCACCAACTTAGCTTATCTAATGGTACCCACCAATAAAATTTATATTCAAAATATGAAGTTATAACTTCATATTATAATATTTATTCATAAATGAATCTAATTCTAATTCTTTATTATAGGTTTGGTCTGTAACTCCTCATGCTTTACACATACATCTCTTCTTCTCTGCCCCTTTATCTTTGTGTCTCTATATTTCTCTATTTAATAAAATTCATCAATATCTTCCTCTCTACCTTTCTCTCTCTCAATTTGACTTTGTTTGGAAGCAACATCAGCCTTTATTGTATCCTAGATGACATATATATATATATATATATATATATATATATATATATATATATATATATATAAGCATTGTATCTAGGTCTCATATCTTCTTTATGTTCACACATGGTCTGTAACACATCATGCTCCATCCTTGGACTCAGTTCAATTGATAGGTTTCCCAATTCTTTATTTCATACTCCATGACCATGATGTTAGGTTGTGGAGCTAAAAGCTTCACTGATGCAAACATGGAGGAGGAGGTTGTTGAGTGTCACAATCACCGGCATCAATCAGGCCAACCGACGTCAGTCAGGTGGAGACAAGAAGCTACCGACATCGGTTAGGGATTGGCTGATGTCTGTCATCCCCAGATAGACAGGGACTGACGTCGGTCACCTGTGTGGTTCCAAACTATGAGTTTCATGGATAGTTTGTTAATGAACTAATTGTTTGCATGTTAAAGGCTAATTTAAGTCTTGAGCTGTGGATCTAATTATTGTAATTGGATGTCTAATTATTATTTGCATGAGATCTATATAATAGACTCATGGGCTACATTGTAAAGTGTGCTAGTTGAGTAAGAGCAAGGTTAGCTCCTTCAGAGTGAAGAGAGAAAGGTGTGTTCCTCCTAGTGCCACAGTGCCAAGTGTGTATGATCAGGTAGATCTACAAGTTGTTGCAAGGCCTGGTAGAAGATCCACAAGGGTGATGGTATGGTAGAATCATAAGGACTTGGTGAGGCAAGGACAAGGGTTCTATCTGAGTATGTAAGATCAGGTTGATCTGTAGGTGTGCAAGATCAGGAAGGAGATCTACATGTGGCAAGTAAGATTATTGATTTGTGTGTGTGTGTGTGTGTGTGTGTGTGTGTGTGCATGGTCTAGGTTTGTAGGTGTTGCAAAACCAAGTTGATCTATAGGTGGCAGCAAGATTGAGGAGATCAGAAACACATCAGGTAGCAAGATCAGGGGAGATCTACTTGGAGTATGGTGTGTACTCAATTGTGGAGTATGTGGAGTACTTGTGTACTGGTAGTAGTGATACTGACTGGTTGGAGGTGAACACCAACTCTGTGTTTGAGTTGTGTGTTGGGACCGTAATTGAGAGAGTGAACTCTTGAAGGTGAATTACTATACACTTGGTGTGGGAAGCCTATAAGGTGTGGAAGAGTGTGGTGTCTCTTCATTGTAATTTCTTTCTAGAAGAGTATTAATACAATTGGGTATTGTCTCTCATATTCTGTGTTATTTCTAAATTCTAGTTACTTGTTACTTTTGGTTAAATTCTGCATTTAGTTGCTTGTTCATGGTAATCAATTGTGCTTCCTAGATCCTGACAAGTGGTATCAGAGCAGTTTATTGTTCTAGATTCCTAACAAGTGGTATCAGAGTAGTTTATTGTTCTAGATTCCTGACACATGATTATTTATCTTATTACTCTATTTAGCATATATTGGGGTCTATTTTTGATGCACATGCCATGATACACAATTTAGATGGATCATAATGATCTATATCATTTTTTGTGTCATATAATGCATCTTTCCTAATTGGTCCTCTACTTGACCATTGTGATGAAAAAATCATTAAATAATGACCATTGATCTTAAGTTTCATGATATGATATGATGATTCTCATTTAATTTTCTCAATTTTAAAATGTATCTATTAGATCAAATTCTAATAGGCTCACGTGCTCCATTGGATCCTTATAAGCTTCCAAGCTTTAATGTTTCAAATTTAGAATGCATCCACTAGATATTTTGATCTGAGCTCCCACGTGTTATTAGATATTCAAAGTATCATGAAATTTATCTCTACTTGTCATTAAACATCGATCTCTTAATCTCATCTTGTTGCTTCCTAAGTCTTTCAAACATATATGCACCACTGATCTATCTCAATTTTTAACTCACTAAACATCAGACACTTTAACCTCTTTGACTCCATGAACTCCATTGATATTAATTACATGATCATGTTCTTACTATTAGATCCTGTAATAAACTAATACACTCATTGGTTCTCTATCTGATAAGCTTTGATGAATGTGACACTTGGCACTGGCATGTGCCTTATACACATTGTTGTCAATTCTTGTGCTTGTGACACTTGACACTCTCACTTGTCTTTCATATATTTTAATCCCTTATGCTTGTGACACTTGGATTTCTTGTTTTAATCCATGACTATTTGAATATAAACCACTCCAAATATTTACTATGTACGCTCTATGATTATGACACTTATCATTAGTGCATTTACTCATAAGTGCCTTTGACAAATTAACTTTGATATGCTTCATTGGGTCTTCAACGTATGATTAAGTGCTAAATGTTGATCAAGTTAGGAAAAATATTAAATCTAAGACTTAGGAAATATTAAGGTCTTTGATTACTACTTGATCTGGTAATTACTAGGTCAAATGGGCTAGTTAAAAAATGATTATAAAGACTTAAGATATAATTTAAGTAACCGGTTCTTGCCTATATCCAGTCAACGTAGAAATAGAACATGATTATGAATTATTTCACTTAAAACCTTAGGTTTTAATTATGAAAACTTGTTATGTATGAGAGCTAAAATAAATTATTTATGAGCTCATTTATCTTTGTTTGAACCTACAGACCATATATCTAAGATGCACTTGAAAAACCTATAATAGATCTTCAATTAATTACTCTTCAATCCTCTAGAAATGGTCTCTGTAAAATCATGACAAATTTGAACTATGAAACTATAAAACATGCTCTTCTCTCCAATATCATGCCAACAATCTCCCTTTTGACATTAATGATAACAATATTGCCAACAATCTCCCCCTTTAGCATTGATGGAAAACTAAATGATCTGATCTTATAATACTCTTCCCCTTCTCTGGTATTGCTTGCTTTGGCTTCTAATGAACTTGAGCTAAAACTATTCATACCAAACTTAATTCCCCTTCGGTAATATAACATTTTCCTAAATTCAACATGGACACATGCTCTGCTCTTTCAAACTTTTACAGAGAGCATTTTCACTTTTTCTCCCCCTTTGACATTAATGATAAAGGGACTCCAACTTTCTCATAGTTTGTCCAAATTTTTATACCCCTTTATTAGATAAAGGAGTTTGTCCAAGAATTTTCAACCATTTACTCATTATAAATTTGTAAAAATATGCATATCTAAGTTGCCTTTTCTCTCTTCTTCTAGGGATTAACAAGACTTCTGTGATACTCCCCTTCAACTCATGCCTTATCACTAGGATCTAGTGATGTGATGTAGGAGACACCACTCCCAATTTTTGTCTCAGATACTCAAATTATTCCTTGGGAAGAGGTTTAGTGAATATGTCTACAATTCGATCCTAAGTTGACACATACTCTATTGTGGCCTCTTGATCTACAACCTTTTCTCTTAAAAAGTGATACTTGATTAATATGTACTTAGTTCTAGAATGAATAACTTGATTCTTTTATATGTTAATAGCACTTGAATTGTCACAAAGAATAGAGATATGTGATTTGTAGTTTACCTTGATTTCTTTGAGTGTTTGCTTCATCCACAAGACTTGAGTGCAACATCCTACTGCTAACACATAATTTGCTTCTATTGTAGAAAGATCAACTGAATCTTACTTTTTGCTTAGCATGAAACAAGTTTGTTTCTAAGGAAAAATTCACCACCACTAGTGCTTCTTCTATCATTAACACTTCCTACCCGATCAACATTTGTATATGTTATCAAAGTGAAATCTTTACCTTTGGGATACCATAGGCCATTGTCAATTATACTCTTGATGTATCTAAATATTATTTTCACTACTTTGACATGTGATTCTTTGGGAGTAGATTGAAATATTGCAGCCATGCACATTACATACATGATATTTGGTCTTGATGTAATTAGGTATAATAAACTACCTATCATTGATCTATACATATTCTGATTTGCATCAAGGGACTCATCATTTTTTATTAACTTACAATAAGTAATCATGGGATTACCTATTGGTTTGCTATATTCCATTCCGAACTTCTTGAGAATTTCCTAGTATACATGGTTTATGATATAAATATCGCTTCATCAGTTTGTGTTATTTGTAGACTAAGGAAGAAATAAAGTTATCTAAGCAATAAACATATCAAACTCATTTTGCAATTGAGTAACAAACTCTTTGCACATTCTATTTTTATTACCACTAAAAATGATGTCATATACATATACAACAATAATTAAAATAAGCTCACCTTCTGATTTGAAGTATAAATTATTGTCTACACATCCTTTATTGAATCCTTGTTGTTGCAAGTACTAGTCTAATCTTGAATACCATGCTC
Source organism: Torreya grandis (assembly GCA_037957365.1). Lineage (NCBI taxonomy): Eukaryota > Viridiplantae > Streptophyta > Pinopsida > Cupressales > Taxaceae > Torreya > Torreya grandis. The sequence goes on along the minus strand of JARHVA010000589.1, from coordinate 4,629,209 downwards.
TAGGTGCTTATTTTAGACCATACAAAGATTTATTTAGTCTACACACATAATATTCTTCCTCTGATAGCTAAAAACCTTCAATTTTTCTATGTAAACTTCCTCTTATATGTCCCTATTAAAGAAAGTATACTTAACATCCATTTAACAGACTTTTAAATTATGATAAATAGAGAATTCTAGAAATATTCTTATGGCTTGCAATCTAGCAACTAGAGAAAATATTTCCTCAAAATATATGACCTCAACTTATGCATATCCTTTGCACACCAGTCTTTCTTTATTCCTTATAATAGTTCCATCCTCATTGAGATTGTTTCTAAAGACCCATTTTGTACCTATTACATTCTTGTTTGAAGGTCTTAGAACTAGTTCCCAAGTTTTGTTCTTTTCAATTTGGTTTAGTTCTTCTTCCATGAATTTTAGCCAAATATCATCCTTTCTATCTTCAACATATCTCTTAGGCTCAATTTCAAACATTAGAGCAGAACATACTTGTTCCTTGTTCATTGTAACTCTTCTCCTTATATGAAATCCTTTATTTGTATCGCCAATGATATTCTCTATAGGATGATGCTTTTGAAAAAATCTTATGGGTAACTTTTCATTGACTTCCTCATTCTCTTCATTAGATAATTATTTTTCATTTTATGATTCTTCATTACAAATTTCTCTATCAGGTTTAACATGTTTCAATCCTTCTTCAACCTTGAAATTGATGCTCTCTACAATCTTGTGTAGCATTCTATTAGAACATATGTAGGCTTTGCTTTGGGTAGAATGACCAATAAATATTCCTTCATCACATCTTGATTCAAATCTTCTCATTTTTTCTTCTTTTCTCTTGATGTAGCATTTTCTTCCAACCACTCTAAAATACTTAACAAAGGGAGGTTTTCCATACCATAGTTGATAGGGACTTTTATTACTATTTACCCTAAATTGAACTCTATCCAAAACATATAATTTTATTTGTACTAATTCTCTCCAATATCTATTATGTAACTTGGCCTCTTTTAACATTGTTCTAGCCATCTCCTTGACTGTCATGTTGTTTCTCTCAACAACTCCATTTTACTGTGGAGTCCTTGACATAGAGTAATGCCTTTTGATTCCATGATTCTCACATTATTATATGAATTAATTTGAGGTGAATTATCCACCTCTATCAGATCTTAAGCATTTTATTTTTCATCCAATCTCATCCTCTACCATGGCCCTAAAGATCTTGAATATTTCAAATGCCTGAGACTTATCCTTCAGAAAGGTTACCCATGTCATTCTTGAGTAATCATCTAAAAATAATATGATGTATCTCTCTCCTTTAGATCCTCTTGTCTTAGTAGGACCACAAAGATCAATATAAACTAATTTTAAAGGCTTTGTTGTTGTATACTCCTTTGTTTAAAATTTGACCCTTGTTTTCTTGCCTTGTTGACATTAATTATAAGTAGTGTTTATAAGTTTGGATATCTTAGGCATGTGTTTAACACACTTATTTGATCTCACCTTTAATAGGTTATCAAAATTGACATGGCCCATTCTTCTATGCCATAACCAACTCTCATCAATCTTTCCTATTAGACATCTATTTTCATTCACTTCACTAAGATTATAAATATTGATTTAAGTTATTTTCCCTTTAGAAACTACTCTTCCAAATATACTTATCTTACAAACTTCTACATTAAATAAGACCTTATATCCATTATCACATATTTGGCTAACACTTAGTAGATTATGTTTCAATCCTTCAACATAAAGGAAATCACATGTAGGAAACTTTCCATTTATGTTCAATGTCCTTTTACCTTGGATCTTTAATACATTATCATCTCCCAAGATGAAAAATCTTTCCTTACATTTACTTAGTTTGATGAACTTACCCTTATAACCAGTCATGTGTTTTGAGTAAACTTTGTCTATTACCCAAAAATTTTGGTCCTTGGTATGGAGTGCAGTTTGAGAAATCATGGATTGTGTAAATTTTTGATCTTTCACTTTCCATACATCATTAGGTTTCTTATTGGATTATTTTTATCTTTTTTAGAGACTTTTGAACCTTTGTTCACACTGGGAGGCAAGCTTTTCTTTTCACTTTGCATATTTGGTCTTACAAAGTTTGCTTTACATGTTTAGCTATGTGACCAAAACTATTGAAATTATAACATATTACATTTGTATCTAACAAGGAATAAAATGAATTTATTCTTAAAAAGTTTGTTCTCCTTTTAGGAATAACTCTATATTCACTATCCTTATGACCAAATTGATTACAAATATAACAATAACCATAGAAAAATGAGGAATACTTGGTCATAAAATTTATTTGTACATAATGAGGAGGTCTTAACAATGTCTTCTTCAAATATTTCACCCTTATGAAACCATTTGAATTAGCTACCTTTGTCTTTTATTTAGGATTATTTTTATCTTTCTTCACATTAATAGTGCTTATGTTTATCTTTGTATCTTTGGAGGCATTCATGCAAGATTTTTCATTCTTTGTTCCTAATTCTCCTTTTGCTTTGAAGTTGTCATATAAGTTTGTAGATGTAATGGTTATGAGACTTTTCCCTTTTTCATAACCAAGACTAGATTTTTCTTTTGATGGATTTTGAGAGTTGAACAACTCATCAAGAATTACTGAACCTCCTTTTAGCTTCAAACCTTTGTCTATTTGTTCTTTAACTTCTTCAAGTTCTATTGTCAAAGCTACTATCTCTACGTTTAACTGCATGCATTCATCAGACTTAGATTGTAGTTTATTTTTGACTACATCTTATATTATTTTGGCCTCTTCAACTTGTGTCTTTAGGCTAACCTCTGTATGATTAGATTTTCAAGACTTTTGAACACTTTTTAAATCTCGTTTTGCCCAAGCTTCTTCTATTTTGAGTTTTCTTTTCTCAGCTTGTCAATTTCATCTAGAGCATAGCATAGATGAGTTCACACTCTAGATCCACTTCTCCTTCATCTTCTTCATCTGAGTCTTCAACTTCTTATTGATCCATAGAAGTTGATTATGATGTCATGAATAGGACTTATTTTTCCTCAACCATAAAGTCACAATCATGCTCATCATTAGAACTATCACATACATCCAATGAATCATTATCTTCTTTTGTGTATAGGCCTTTCTTATTTTTGAAGTTCTTCTTAGAATAGTGGAATTTCATATTTTTACTATCCTCTTCTTACTCAAAGTTGTCATTTTTATTATAAGGACATTTAGCAAAAAAATGTCCTACCTTACCATAGTTAAATCATTTAAATGGTAACTTACATTTATATTTTATAGGATCCTCTTCTTAATTTTTTGGAAAAGTTGGCTTGTTCTTCATTAGTCTTCTCAGATCTAGATGTAAGTGCTTCTACTTTTACTTGTTTGGATACTTTAAATACATCATCTCTCTTGAAAGTGCATGCTTCTCCCATTCTCATCTCATAGGTAGTGAAGGTTCCATGCAACTCATCAACAATGAGTTTATCCAGATCTCTTGCTTCCTCTATTACAAAGATTCTAGAGTCATACCTAGATGATAGAGATCTTAGGACCTTTTTGACAATGATTTATTATTTCATGTCTTCTTTAAGCCCTCTAATTGAATTGACTATTTCATCTACTCTAATGAGGCAGTCTACAATTTTCTCTTATTCATTCATTTTAAGGCTTTCAAACTTGCCTTTGTACATTTGTAACTTGGCTTGTTTTAGCTTATCATCACATTCATAGATGCTATTCAACTTGTTACAGATATCTTGTGCATTTTTAAAATGCATTACTTTGATAAACATTGAGTTAGACAATCCACAAAGGATAGCATTCTTTGCCTTGGCATTTATCTCATATGCCTTCTTTGGCACCTAATTAGTAGGAGTTGTAACAAGGAATATATATCTGTTTACAATAGACACACACATAAAACCCTAATAAAGATAAATATTCTTCCATTCTAATGCTCCAAAATGCATAGTTTGATCCATCAAAGAGAGGTGCTTTGTTTCACGAAGAGCCTTCTTGACTAGCCATTTATGTTCACTATCTAAGATATACCTGAACTGATTAGGATTATTCTAAGGAACCAATGCTCTGATACCAATTATTGGAACACAACTATCTATTGAGAGGAGGGTGAATCATTAAATTGAATAAATTAGTACTTTAATACTTTTAATGCAAATTAAAACATATACTCACACACATAAAAATGGACACAACACCATATGTATATGTGAAAAAACATGGTGAGAAAAATCTACTAAAATATACTATTCTAATCCATCCTCACAATCAAAACCTCACTAGTTACAACATTTAAAGGTACCAACCCTAAAGAGACACCAATCCCTTAATTTAAGAGCACCTACTCTAAAGAAGCACCAAATCCCTAATTGAGCACCAACATAGCTTATCTGATGGCACCCAACAATCAGATCTATATTCAAAATATGGAGATAAAAATTTAGATTAAATATTCATTCATAAATGAATCTAATTCCAATTCTTTGTTATAGGTCTGGTTTATAATTTCTCATGCTTTGCACATCTCTCTCTTCTCTTCTCTTCTTTTCCCCTCTATCTCTATGTCTCTATATTTCTCTATTTGACACACTTCATCAATCTCTTACTCTATACCTTTCTATTTCTCAATTTAACTTTGTTTAGTAGTAACAAAAACCTTTACTATATCCTAAATCACACACACACAAACACACATGCACACGCACACGCAAACACACACACACACACACACACACACACACACACACACACACACACACACACACACACACACACACACACACACACACACACACACACACACACACACACACACACACACACACACACACACACACACATGGTCTGTAACACATCACACTCCATCCTTGAACTCAGTTCGATTGACGAGTTTCTCTATTATTGAATTCATGTTCCACCACCATGATTATATATCTTATTAATATATTAATCATCTATTGGGCTCTGATTTTGATACACATGCCATATTACACAATTTATATTGATCAAAATGATCTATATCATTATCTATATATTACAATGCATCTTTCTTTCATGGTCCTTTGCTTGAATGTTGTGATGAACAAATATTTAAATACCAACCATTAATATTAATTTTCAAACCATGATCTAATGATCCTCATTCAATTTTCTTAAATTTTAAAATGCATCTGTTAGATCAAGTTCTGGCAGGCTCACGCACTTAATTGGATCCTTGTATGCTTTCGAGCTTTAATATTTCAACTTTAGAAAACATCAATTAGATATTTTGATCCAAGATCCTACATGCTATTAGATATTAAAATTAGCATTAAATTTATCTCTTCTTGTTAAACATTATTATCTTAATCTCATCTCACTACTTCCTGAATCTTTGGAACATATACACATCGTTGATCTAGCTTGGTTTTTAAATTGCTAAGCATTAGACATTTTGACCCCTTTGACTCCATGTGCTCTATTGATATTCATTGCATGATCACGTTCTTACCCTTAGATCCTCTAATAGACTAATATGCTCATTGGTTCTCTATTTTATAAGCTTCCACAAATGTGACACTTAGCACTCTGCACATTACTATTAGTTCTCTAACTTGTGACACTTAACACTCTCACTTGCCTTCTATACACTATTAGTCCCTATGATTGTGAAACTTGGCATTCCCATATTAATCCTTGATTAGTTGACATTAAATTGCTTCATAGATTTACTGTGCAAGCTCTATGATTATGACACTTGTCACTAGCACATTTACTCACATGTGTCTTTGATAGATTGACTTTGCTATGATTTATTAGATCTTTAATGTATGATCCATTAATCAAGATAGAATAAATATTAATTTTAAGACTCATAGGAAATATTAAGGTCTTTGGTCACTACTTGAGCTGGTAATTGTTAGGTCGAAGGGGCCGATTGCACAATGATGACAAGGACTTAAGATATAACTTAAGTAATGGGTTCTTGCCTATATTTAGTCAAAATAAACATAGAACATGCCTATTAATGCCATGGTTTAAACCCTTAGGGTTTAATTGAGAAACCTTGTGATGTCTGAGAGCTAAAATAAATTATTTTTGAGCTCATTTCTCTTCATCTAAACTTGTGGACCATATATCTAGGATGCACTTGAAAAACCCATAATAGATCTTCAATCAATTTCTCTTCAATCCTTTAAAAGTTTTCTATATAAATGAATGATAACTTTGCACTGTGTAACTATAAAAAATGCTCTTCTCTCCAATCTCATGCCAACAATCTCCCTTTGGACATTAATGAAAATTATATTGCCAACAAAAAAGATATGCCTCATTAGTTAGATAAGTATTTAATTTACTATTATATTAGAAAGTTTATTTATATATGTTTACTAATCTTTATTTTAATTTGTGTGATTTAGTTAAGGAAACTTCCAAAACAACAATTCATCTATTATTGTTCCATTTCCTCTAAGTTTGTTTCCTTTTATGCAATTTATTCCAACACTGTAATTCTTAGACGATGATTGGCATAAGCATAAAATTAGGAAACCAAGTGTAAAAATAATATGGAGTCATCTTATCAAACCTAAATACCATTGGTTTTGACAATTAATGAAGTCGAAGGTCCAAGTTATCAATAGCTACCCTTGCTCATGAGAGTTTAATTAAATTCTATTAAAGGGTGAATTTGCTACTCATAATGAATTTATGTGAGTGATGTGAACACATTAAATCCTAAAATGTAACATCACTCACTTCAACATACCCTCCCCCATAAAATTCTATGGAAGTATCATCACCCATAAAAATGGAAGGCATACAACATGGCTCCAAGGATAAGAAAATATCTTGTGATGAATCCATGTGGTGAAAGGCACCCTAATCAATCACCCATGTGGAAGGATGTGATGAAAATATGAAAAGGGCCTTACCCTTACCTTTTACCTTAATATTTTCTTTGGCCTAGAAGACTCCTATACTGATAAAATCTATTTGACTGAATCAAGGAGACTAATGTTATTTTTCTCAAGCATCTTTATTAATTGACCAATTTTTTTTTTCATACATTTAGTTTAATCATGTTATTTTTATTAAAATAAGCACATATTAGCCTTTATTTATTGGATTTATAAACTAAATAAGAGGTCCCAATTAATGCATTATACTTATCATCAATTTACTAACCCATTCTTTACTCTTGGTACTTCTTGTTCTATTTATTATCCTTGATGTTGGAAGCCTTTTATTTGTCATGAATCACAATTAAGGCATATGATTTATAGAAATTAATTGTACCTATATGAATAAGCTTATCTTTCTCCCAAGTTAATTTGGTAACAAAATCATCCAAGGATGGCATGGTCCTTATATCTCCAAGGGAACGTTTGGTGGCATGGAAGGTGGAAGTGAAAATAGAATAGTTATAACCCAATTTGAAAAGGATTGAAAGGACTAATTTTTAATCCTTTTTATCTATGCCACACAGTTTCAAATACAACTTGAGTGATTTTAATTTGGTGAAGAAGTCTTTTATATTTTAAAATTTACCGAGACTTAAAATGATGAGTTCATTCACTATATCATGACCCCACATTACATCATGCTTTATAAAGAGTTTTTCTAGTATATTCCAAACATCGTTAGTATTAGTTAAATATTTAATGTGTAAGAGAAAGTTAGGAAACTTGATGGAAATAGTACACTATAAGATTTGTTACATCTGTTAAATGAATTCACCTTCTCTAAATAAAATATTTGTTTTTTCTATACCCATCATGTTCAGTGTAAACCTATACTCCCAAAGATGATATTTACCTTTATTTTCCACTTGTGATAGTCAAATGGTGTAAGAAGTGAAACCATATTATGATCCATAATGTAGTAAGGAGGTATATATAAAATGAATAGTGAGAAAAAACAAGAAAAAACAACCTCCCCTAAACTTACATATGTTTAATTTTATAAGGTTTGAGAATATACCTAATGCCTAGAGCTAAAAAATCACACTTTAGAAAAAAAAGGCACCTAGAAAGGAAATATCTAATAAAAATTATGTGGGTTTGAAGTTATTAAAAAACCCTTCATTACATAAAGGAAATTGGATTGAAAAAACATTTGGACTATAATTTTCAAACAAAATTTAAGACTAATTTTGTTGGTTGTGAGCAAGGGAATAATCTGACATGCATACAAGCAAGTGGTAGAATCTAACATGCATTTGAGTAGGCCTCAAGTTTTGATGACCACCCCAGGGGAAAGAATTTAGAATGTGCCCAAGTAGGTATCACATTTTGATGTCCATCCTAGTAGGCTTTGGGTCTTGATGAGCATTTGAGTAGGCCTCAACTCCCAGTTAGAATCTAAGTAGGGGAAAAATATAGAAACTATGTGATAAAGATAAAAATTCTTATTAGCCTTGTAAATTCATCAAGTACCCAAGTAAGAGTTGAGTTTCATTTAATGTCTATAAAAGGGTCAAAATATGCTAAATATCTAATCAGGGTAAGAATGTTTTTTGAACCTTGTGAACACCCAAAAAAATTAGATTCAATACTATAATATAAAAATCATAGAGGACCCACTAATTTTCTCAAAAAACTCTAAAAATCCTATATATGGTTTTTAATTCAAGTTTCATGCCATATAGATTTATGTGTTTCCAAGAAAACACCTTCAAACCCTACAAAGGCTGAAATTGATTGTCATGAAGTTAGATCATGTTTATAGTGGATGCTACAACTTTACCATCTTCTAAGTTCAATGGTTAAGGACATTTTTCATAAAAATAACCTACAAAAAATGTCTTTTCCCTCATTCATTTTTTGAATTGAGGTCAATAAAGGACCTTAGAAGAAGAGAAAAATTCAAGAAAATGGTGAGTCTATAATATGCAAGTTGAAGAATGCCATATATGTGACATGCAAGCTAAAAAATAAATATTTCATAATAAAATTTATGGCATTTAACTTTTAGAATCAGTCTAATACCATGTCGAGGTGGGCCACAATCAATGATCAAGACTGGATGCATGAATCTCTATAACATGTAAAATGAAATATATAGAATAGATAGACTTTTATAGAAGGGAAATCAAACATGAGAAATTAGAATATTTTCTTAAACAATCAAATATCTAATTATTATTATTAACCAAATATTTTTAGAAAAGGCATTTTTATAGAGAAGCAAAATGTAGCTCAAAATTACAAAATAGGTTCATCCATATTTTCCTAAATGACCTGATATTACATCTAAACAAGATAAACAACATGTGTGGGAAAAAATATATAATGGTATAAATGAAATTATAGGGGATTTTAATACCACATGCATAAATGTAGCTAGATCAACTAAATTGTATTCTTTATTTACCAAAGAAGGTTACCTTGTTATTTGAATTAAAAATATTTTGAGTAGTAGATATGATTTGATGAGTTAATGTTAACCATTTATCTTATCCATAAAGAGATATAATCAAGAAATATTCATTTCCCTATATAAACTTATAATTATAGTAAGCTAAATTGCTTCATTCATCAATCATTTTACTAAAAGGGTAAAATTCCATTTTCTTACCCATTATTCATCATAGTTTAGAAAAAAAAATTTAAAGGCTAAGGAAGGATTGGATAAACCCCATAAATCATATATTAACATTATATTATCTAAATTATTTCTCAAATTTTAATCTTTCCAAACTACTCAACATGAAACAAATGTTAATGTGCTCAAAGAGGCAAACATTTATCAGGCTCATCTTCTAAATTTATTTAGATATGTGTAGATAAACTATTTAGAGATAATTTCAACTTTTGGAGGTTAATAAATTGACCAACACACATCTTATGCCAATGACCATACTTCATTTTCTAAAACATTCAATGACTAGGAAAAAATATTATTATTTGGATTAACATAGAACTAAAATCAATAATTTAGATGGATTAGTCACTAACCTATCTTACAAGGGTGGAATGTCCATTATCCACTACAAGTAGTATAATATGGAGTAGAACCTTATTACTATTAATTTCAACTTACCTTGTTCCCAGGGAGCATAACTAATAGGGTAATTTATATATTTTTCTTAATAAAATATATCTAACCCAATATTTTAGAATGCAAAAATATCCCAATTAAGCCATATAATGAACTACAAGGTATGTGTTCATTCACAAAGAGTTAAACATAGTGGTATGAATCTTGTCCATTTTATGCCTTAAGTAAGATAAAGGGATGAAGATAATTAGTTTCTTACTAATCAATCCAGATATCACATGTGACCAAAAATAACATGTAATAATTATCTCTAACATTATTTAAATCAATATTAAGATTTTATATCAATATTATACATTATAATGAAATAAAAGGCATGTATGATAGATGAAATAAGTAATTATCTATCAAGTTTGTATATTGACAAACATACTTCATCACGCTCACTCTTCGATATTAGCTACAAGATGATTTGGTTCTATGATCCACCCAACCACCCATATGACATTTGCACATAGTCCATAGGATGAAACTGAGGAGTCCATATTGATACTCAGTCCTCTATAGCCATAACACTCTAAAATGAAGTATCTCAATTTTTTTAATAAATGATGCATTCAAAAATTCTCCAAAGCTTTAGATCAGTTGAATGATATATATGGCTAATCTGTTTAAGATCCATTGCATTTAATTATGCTCCAAATATTTACTTCAGCTAAATATATATGGTTTGGATTTCCTTTTAACACAAAATATATATGTATTACACTGAGGTAAATCTAATTGGCTAAGGTCCAATGCATTTTAATAATGTTTCATCTAGTTGATCTTTCCTTCCTTAGAGAACTATATATACATTACACTAAAGTGGATCAATCGGGATGAGTATCAATACACTATGTTACCATAGGTTCATGTGAAGCTTCCATAATGCATATTATGTCCTCCATTGAAAAACATACTCCAAAAATTTCTCTCCTTTAACATATATTACTCTATCTATTCCTCCTTCAAAACTCCCTAGAAATGTGTGTTCTTAAAAGGGTTTTATTTTACATATATCTTTATCCCTTCATCAGAGAGTCCCTATGATCATTTACAATCCAAAATAATTTTTACAAACCTTATTAAGTCTAAGATGGCATTCACTAATTTTCTTGAACTACAAGATTACTTGTAGTTATATTATTGTCTAATCACACATATTTTATACAAGATATAATGGTCACCTATCATTTCTTATTGTAGTATTTATCCTTCTTGTATAAATGATATGTGATTTCATTTTTTATAGCCATATTCCATATAATATGAATTTAATTTTATTATTGAGAAGTTTTTTTTCTTGTTACAATCTAATTTCTGAATCAATATATGTTAGCCATCATGATTTCCTCTATATTTGGATTATGTCCTCTATGGTCTTAGTCATTGTTCTAATAATACTAGATACCCATTCCATAGGCAACCCATAGCCATTTTACATTAAATTTTTTTAACCACTATGATCTTGATTATAGTTGTTGCTTTGAAATTTATTTTTTACATGACTATGGTCCATTGTGGCCTTAATTTAATTATTATTTACTTTGATAGTAGTTATAGATGCCACCAAGCTTCTTATAATGTTTTTTACACATTATAATTTGGATGAAATTACCTTGGTTTCTCTCTATTTTATTTATTCTCCATGTACACATGGATAATGGTCCTCATATACCTCAATTCCCTCTTATTTTTATGCCACGTAGGCATAAGGTGAAAAGTACCCAGGTATCTAATGTGCCATATATTCATCTATACCTAAGGTGAACCTTATTAAAAATATGTTATTAGGACTTATACAAACTAAATATGTCTTTTGATTAAATTATGTTTATGTAACATGAAATCAAATAATAATTCAATGGACTAAATGTGCCTTACCCAACTAGTATGTTTGTGTTTATGACTGACGTGTCAATGGGTCCTATAAAAGTGGTTAAATTTCCTTGTTCATAATTATATTAACATTTTTAAAAATGGCCTGTAATTGTTTTTTCCATTAAAATTATATTTTAATTTCAATTTAATGAATTTTTATTGCCAACTAGAAAATTTAAAAGTTAGACCCAGTACTTTCATGCCCTTCCCCTATTCCATTTTGATGTCTTCAAGAGATCATTTTACATTACCTACTCCTTTTTAATGTTTGTAGGATCTCATGGAACATGTCCATGTTACATAAAACATACCACATTTTAGGAACATCCTAAAAGATGCATATACTATAATTTGGTTACATAAAATGAGTTGTATTTTTTGCATTATTGAATCTCAAACCATGTTATAAAAAATAATATTTATTCAATGAATTTTTCGCTTTGCCTGCTCTATATTTTCAAATTGTTGCATCCTCCCAAAATTTTACCTAGAGTAAAATTAAATTAATTTTATGAGCTGAATTATCTACATTATTTAATCTCAAACCCTATTCAAAGAAAATAATATCTATTTAGAATCTTAGAAAGGTATAATATTTACATTTTACTCAGGGTGAGTAAGCGATGAATTACAAAGCATGTTTTTTTCATTAATAATAGTTAACAATTATAAGACATAGTTTTAGTTTGTAAAGGTATAAGGCACACTATTAACTACAAATTGAATTAAATTCTTCTAATGCAAAGATTCTAATGCTTCTTACAATTGTTGAACCCCTTTTTTCCTTTTCCTATTTTGTAGTTTCAAATTGTCCCATCCTTCCAACCATGTACATAAAGTAAAATAAAATTATTTTTATGAGCTTGGAAAATATTAAAAAAAATGAGTATTGTGTGGTTAAAGATTTTTAAAAGATAATAATACTCACTACATGAATGATTGGCCGTTTCAATCCCACTTTCAGGAATACCCACCTAATCAATTATGTAATTACATTTACAAATCATTATAAAAATATCCACAAGTAAAAACAAATTTACCAAGAATAAACGATTTATTAAAACACCATTCTAAATTACATGGAAGTGAAATATAAGCATAAAATTAAGATCGACATAAAAAATCAATACTATAAGAAAAGTAATTGGAGTTAACATTAGGATTGATATTATCTAGGATGTGTGATAAATTATTTTGCACAAAATTTACTATTCCTAATGTGTGAAAAATCATCACATCCATATTTTATTACCCCACTGAGCTGAAAATACATCATACAATTTTGAAATTTCATAATTCCTACATAGATATGCAGGTTTAATGATTCAAGGGCCTAGATCTTATAGAGGTAAAAAATGTAACACTCACCTATGATATGCTCTTGTTTATAATTTTTTAGTATCAAATAAAGGAAAATGTTGAACAAAAATAGCACATAAAAACATGAAAAAATTAAAAAAGGAAAATATAATACCCCAAAATAATCAAAACATGGTATAATATTTTGTATATTTCTAAAAGGATAGGGCAAACTTAATTCCATGGAAAAAATAAATGGATAGGATAAAATTTGTTTAAAATGTGGATAGGATTATGAAAAACATATTAATGCATAAGTTTGTTAATTATTTTTTATTTTTTCATACTTTTTCATGTGTTTTAATTATGTCCCTTTGTTTTTGAATGCTAATTATTTATCAATGGTGCTTGTTTACCAATGTTATTTGTTTATCAATTTCCCTTATTTATCCATGCCTATATTTGTTATTTTTTTTATATTTATGTATATGATTATGGACATCATAATGTGTTATGTATAACTATTTGATATGCTATGATTAGTGCATGCTTAAAATATGTATATATTGTTTATGTTTTGAGGAAAGAAGTGATAATCTTTAATTCTACTCCCATTAATGATGTTATAAAATTGAATGGTTCATATTAGGTTCTCTTATTCATGGTCTTATCACTCTTTTTTATCATAATGTGGATAATTTGGTTATTGAAATCGATTCAAAAATAATGTATGAGAAAGGAAAAAATATGTTTAGCCTTTTAAATTCATCGAGTGCAAATATAAGAGTTGGATTTTATCAAATGTCTATAAAAGGGTCAAAATATAATAAATATCAAAGTAGGGGAAGAATTTATATCAAACCTTGTAGACACTTAAAAAATCATATTGAATATTATAATATAAAAATCATAAAGGACCCACTAATGTTTTTGAGAAATTCTAAACTATATAGAAATGGTTTTTCCTTCAAGTTCCCTACCATACAAATTTGTGTGTTTCTAAGACAATACCTTCAAACCCTAAAAAAAGGATAAAATTTATTATCAAGAAGCTAGGTCATGCTTATAATAGATCCTATAGTTTTATCATCTTCTGAATTCAATGGATAAGGACATTTTTTGTAAAAATAAAAAACAAAAAATGACCTACAAAAAATGTCTTTTCACTTGTTTTTTTTCTAAATCAAGATCAATAAAGGAACCTAGAAGAAGATAAAAATCTAATAAAATGGTGAGTCTATAATATGCAGTCGAAGAATGCCATATATGTGCCATGAAAGTTAAAAAATAAATATTTCACAAGAAAATCTAAGGCATTTATCTATCAAAATCACTCTAATACCATGTTAGAGTGGGCCACAATTAAGGATGAAGACTGGATAAACATGAATGGATGAATCTTCATAACATGTAAAATGAAATATACATAATAGATAGATTGTTGTATAAGAAAACTTAAACATGAGGAATGTGAAGATTGTCTTCAACAATCAAATATTGAATCACGATCATAAACGAAATAGATTTTGGAAAGTTATATTTATAGAGAAGTAAAATGTAAGTCAAAATTAGAAATAGGTTAAGCCATATTTTACTAAATGAACTAATATGACACCTAAGAAAGCTAAATAACATGCGTAGGTAAAAATATATAATGGTATAAATAAACCTAAACTAACAAGGTATTTTAATACCACATACATAAATATAACTAGATCAATTGAATTTTATTCCTTTATTTCCCAAAAAAGGTCACCTTATTATCTAAGTAAAAAGGAAGTTGAGGGTAAATAGTGTCTAAAATTTGATTACTTAAGGTTAACCATTTATCTTATCTATAAATAGATAGAAGCAAGTAATATTCCTTTCCCTATATAAACTTATAAATATAGTAAGCTAAATTACTTCATTCATCAACCATTTCAATAGAAGGGTACAATTCCATTTTCTTCCACAATATTCATCATATTTTAGAAAAAAAATCTTGAAAGACTAAGGAACGTTCGGATAAATCACATAAATCATATATTAACATTATATTATCCAAATTATTCCTCAAATTTGAAGTTTTCCAAACTATTCAACATGAAAAAATGCTAATGTGCTCCAAGAGGTAATCATTTATTAGCCCCATCTTCTAAATTTATTTAGATATGGGTAGCTGAACTATTTAGAGAGCCTCTCAAATTTTAAAGGTTAATCAATTGACCAACACACATCCTATGACAATGACCATACTTCCTTTTCTAAAAAATTCAATGATTATGAAAAAATATTATTAGTTAGATTAAAATAGAACCAAAGTCAATCATTTGAATGGATTAATCACAAATATATCTTACAAAGGGGGAATGTCCATTATCCATTGCAATTAGTATAATATGGAATATAACCTTATTAATATCAAATGAAACCTATCTTGTTCCTAGGGAACATAACTAATAGGGTAATTTATATATTTTTCTTAATGAAAGATATCTAACCCAATGCTTTAGAATGTAAAAATATCTCAATTATGCCATATAATGAACTAAAAGGTATGTGTTCATTCAAAAGGATTTAAACATAGTGGTATGAATCTTGTACATTTATGCCTTAAATAAGATAATTCTATCAAGCTAATTTGTTCCTTATTAATCAATCCAAACCTCACATGTGACCAAAAATAACATGTCACAATTAGATCTAACATTATTCAAATCAATATTAAGATTTCCTATCAATATTATAATCTATAAAGAAATAAAAGGAATGTATAAGTGAGAACATATCCACTTTTTTATGATATATTTCTATTGATAAACATATTTCATAATGCTCACTCTCTGATATTGGGTATGAGATGATTTGGTTACATGATCCACCCAACCACCCACATGACATTTTCACTTAGTCTATGGGATGAAATAGAGGAATCCATATCACTACTTGATCCTATATATCTGTAATAAGCTCAAATGAAATATTTTATTTTGGTTAAGAACTGATGCATTAAAAAATTATCCAAAGTTTTATGTTAGTTGAATGATATACATAGTTGATCTGGTTAAGATCTAATGCATTAAACAATACTCAAAATATTTTTCTTCAACTAAATATATCTGGTTTAGATTTTCTTTTTACATAAAACCATGTATGTATTACACTAAGGAAAATCAAAGTGGATAAGTTCCAATGCATATCAATAATGTTACAAAAGTTTTAATTCACCTGAGAAATTAATCTAGTTGATCTTTACTTCCTTAGAGAACTGTATATGCATTACACTAAAGTGGATCAATCAAGCTAAGTATCTATGGAATATGGTACCATAAGTTGATGTCAATATTACACAATGGATACTCAGTCTTCTATTGAATAACTTATTCCAAAACTTTCTCTCCTTTATCATATATTACTCTCTCTATTCCTTCTTAAAATCTCCTTAGAAATGTGTGTTCTTAAAAGGGTTTTCTTCTACATATATCTTTCTCCCTTCATCAAAGAGTCCCTTTGTTCATTTAAAATCTAAAATAATTTGGACAAATATCATTAAGTCTAAGATGGCATTCCATATTGTTCTTCAACTAAAATATTACTTATAGATGTATTTTTGTCCAATCAAACACATTTTATACAAGCTATAATGGTCACCTATCATTTCTTATTGCAATATTTATCTTTCTTCTGTAAATGATATGTGTTTTCATCCCTTGTAGCTAAATTCCATCTAATTTGCATTTAATTTTATTATTGAGTAGTTTTATTGCTTTCTACAATGAAAGTTCTTATTCAATGTTTGCTAACCATCTTGATTTCCTCTAGATTTGGAATACGACCTCTATGGTCTTGGCCACCATTCTATTGATACTAGATACCCATTACTTAGGCTACCCATAACCCAATTTTACTTTAAATTTTTTGAACCTCGATGGCCTTGATTATGGCTATTTTTTTTCAATTTTATTACATGATTATGGTCCATTATGGCCTTCATTTAATTATTCTTTACTTTAATATCAGTTTTAGATGCCACCAATGTGCTTCTAAATATTATTTTTACACATTATAGTTATATTTCACTTTGATGGATGAAAATCCCTTGGTTTCACTCCCCATTTTATTTCTTCTCCATGTACACATGGATAATGGTCATCATATACCTTAATTCCCTTTTATGTTTATGCCACCTAGGCATAAGGTGAAAAGTACATAGTCATCTAATGTACCATATATTCATCTATACCTAAGGCAAACCTTATTACAAATATATTGTTAGGATTTATATAAACTACGTATTTTCTTTGATAAAAATTATGTTTGTGTCACATCAACTCAAATAATAATTCAATAGACTAAATGTGGCTTATGCAACTAGTACATTCAAGTTTATGACTAACATATCTATAGCTCCCATAAAAATGGTCAAATTTCCTTGCTGAAAATTCTTGTACCATCCATTAAGATGTAATGTAACTTTTTCAGCTAAGAAAATTAGATTTTAACCTCAATTGAATTCATTTCATTAACATACATTTGGTTACCATAAAATGAATTGCATTGCCTACATTTTTGAATCTCAAACCATGTTATAAAAAATAATATTTTTTGAACCCATTTTGGCTTTACCTACTTTGTATTTTTAACTTGTTCCATCCTCTAAACATTGTACCTAAGGAAAACTCAAATTATTTTTATGAGTTGAATTACCTTCATTGTTGAATCTCAAATTCTAAGAAAATAATATTTGTTTAGAATATTAGAAATAAACAATATTTAACTTTAGCCCATGCTGGGAATGTAATGAATTACATAACATGTGTTTTAAATTAATATTATTTAACAACTATAGGACATATTTTTAGTTTTTAAATTTATAGGGCACATGACTAACTAAAAAATTGAATTAAATTCTTCTAATGAAAATATTTTAATGCTTCTTACAATTATTGAACCCCTTTTTTTATTTTTATATTCTTTAGTATAAAATTTTCCCATCCTCCCAACCTTGTACCTAAATTAAACTCAAATTAGTTTTATGATCTTGGAAAATATTAAAAAATGAGTATTGTGTGGTTAAATTTTTGTAAAAGAAAATACTAGTCACTACACTTATAATTGGACTTTTCAATCCCACTTTCATGAACACCCACCTAATCAATTATGTAATTACATTTACAAATCATTACAATAATATCCACAAGTAGAAATAAATTTACCAAGAAAAAAATGATTTATCAAGAGACCAATATAAATTACATGGAAGTGAAATATAAGCATAAAACTAAGAGTAACGTAAAAAAAAATGACTATAAGAAAAGTAAATGGTGTTAACATTAGGATTGATATTATCTAGGATGTGTGATAAGATTATTCTGCATAAAATTTTACTATCCTTAATGTGTGATAAAATCATCAATTCCATATTTTAATGACCCATTGAGATGAAGATACATCATGAAATTCTAAAATTTCATAATTCCTAAAGTGATATGCAAATCCCAGTTTAATGATTCAAGGACCTAAACCTTATAGAGGTAAAAAAACATAACACTCACCTATGATATGTTCTTATATACTATTTTTTAGTATCAAATAAGGGAACATGTTGAACACAAATAGTACGTAAAAACATGTAAAAATCAAAATGAGAAAATAAAATACCCAAAAAAACACCAAACATGGTATAATAATTTATATATTTATAAATGTCTAAGTCAAACTCCATGGCAAACTTAAATGGATAGGACAAACTTTGTTTGATGTGTGGATAGGATTATGAAAAACATATCAATGCATATGTTTGTTAATTATTTTTTATTTTTTCATAATTTTGAATATGTTTTTCATGTCCCCTTATTTGTCAGGGCTAATTATTTATCAATGATGATTGTTTATAAATTTTTCTTATTATCAACTCCCCTTATTTACCCATGCCTATGCTTGTTAATTAATTTATATTTCTACATAGGAATATGGACATCATATATGTTTTGTGTATAGTTATTTGATATGATATGATCAATGCATGCTTAAAATATACGTATATTATTTATGGTTTGAGGAAAGAAGTGATAAACTTTAATTTTACTCCCATTACTAGTTGTATAAATTTGAATGGTTCATATTATGTATCTCTTATTCATGATCTTATCACTCTTTTTTTATTAAAATGTAAAAAATTTTGTTATTTAAATCAATTCCAAAATAATGTATGTATAAGAAATGAATTGAAGTCTATCTCTTTGTAGATAGTACTTACCATGTAAAGTTTTAATAAATATTGTAAATAAATGGAAGTTTTGTTATGATCTTAAAAAAAATTCAAATGAAACTACTTGGATCAATCGATTTACATAGATAAAAATGGATCCGTATAAAATTAGATAAATATCACTATTTGTAAAATTAAGATGACTACAAAATACATAACATACTATGGTATATGTTAGAAGAAAAAAAGTTACTACTAATTCTAAATCAAATTTAAATGATAATTGTTTAGCTTGGTGGGTCTTACATTTGAATGGAAAGTTACCCTCGAGAATCAAGAATACTCTACTTTTCTATTTGAGATATGGTAGGGCCCCTAAAAATTTATATTTATTACTCTTGTGAGGGTATCCATTTTTCCAATTTGGGGTTCATTATTCTATTACTAAACCCATTAAAAGGGCCAATCAACTAAATTATGATTGAATGGTTTTATAAATTTTATATTACCATCCACAATTAATTGATAAAATTATTAAAAGATAACTTATGTTTGTAAGCCAATCATCCATGCTAAATATGGCATGTGCCAACATATTCAACTATGTTGTTAAATAGTCATTATGGATTTATAATTTGTTAAATTATATGATTTGAGGACAACATATCAATACATATGTTTTCTAATTATTTTCTATTTTTTTCATAAATTTGCATATGTTTATCATTGATTAATAAAGACACATTAATATATTAAATAAATCCACCAAGATAATAATAAAATAATAAAGTTAGTTATATAATAAAATTACATAGCTAATTCAAGGAGTGCATGAAATAGTTTTGATCTATTTCATAAATAGTACACTGTTGAAAATATTATGTCATAAATGTGGGCATATGTTTATAATTTAAATCATGTATCAAACATTGGCACATGAAAATTAATATACTAAACCTTATAAATAATTTATGCAACATAAAAATACTTGATCATCTCTAAAACATGATCAAGATCATGCACACAACACAAATTATCCACCTATAACATCAAACATTTATTCTCCCCTTTTGATGCACCTACATCAAAATAATCATAAAACTATTCTTGTACATATATTTTCAATAATTTATACCACTTAGATAATTTTAAATAACCTATAATACATATCTTTATAAAATTTTATGACATTTTGAGCATTTATTTTCAAGATATGCTTTTTGTAGTCTTCTCAAATAGGGTTTTGGGGTTGTCTTTATGACTACAGGTTTAAGTCTTGCTTATAAATTAAAACACAGGTGTAATAAAGACTTGAAACCACTTTAATATATTAAGGGAATAAAAACCTAACTTCCCATGATTTATTAATTTTCTTATGGGTTATATTTATAGATATACAAATTTTTGTCTTGAAACCCTAGTCTGCCTTGTATTCAAGCCAAGAGTAAATATAAAGACATGGTTTGAATTCTATGATATTGTAAAGATATAAAAAAAATTAGATCAGGTTAAAAAATATTTATTCCAACTCAGAAAATAGGTTTCCCACAATGAAATACCATAAAAATATTTAAATTACTTACTTTCCTAGGACTATGCCATTAAAAACCCTACTATAGACCTATAAGTAGAGGAACAACATACAAATTTGATAAAAAAAGACTAGAAAACTTTCAATAAACCATACATACATAAAATTAATTATTAGTTTAATAAATCAACCTGAAATTTTCCCTTATTCATGAATATATTGAGAAAAAATATAGTGTTTAACAGACCTCTGTTCACCAAGACTAGATTTTAACACACTCGTATGATATAAGATCAAGAAGCAAAATAAAAAAATATAGAGATGACACTTAAAAAATTATATAACTATAAATTTCATCAAATTGAACTTATTCTATTCATACTTTCTTGAAAACATATAATTAGGTCATGATGACTCTTGCCCATTCTTTCTTCCTTCCTTCATCTATCCATCCTCCAACCATGCAAACTCTTCCTTACTCTTATACAATCCTTGGATCCTTTTTCAAATACTTAATATATTATCACATTTTTATTTAAAATCTAAACTTAGTTAGATTCTTTCTTCATGCTCCAAGAATCTCTTAACCACTTTAGGAATTATTCAAACATTCTTTATTTAGCCTTTCCCTACATTGCTTTCATCTTATCATGCTTTACAATACTATTGGAATTTTATAATAATTGGAAAATAATTAAAATAAATTATTATACCCTTAATTTAATTTAAAAATTAGTCTTGACCCTTCAAACTTTCAAAAACCTTCTAAATTATACAAAACCAATTTGAAATTTTGAATTTCCCTTTTTGGTAGGAAAACTTAGAAACTTGCCAGAATGATCAAATAGGTATAAATGAAGCGTAGAAATGGATTATTATTGGAAAAATATGAATCCTAAAACCTTATAAGATCCTATACATGCAAAATTAAAATTCTATATTGATTATATATATATATACATATATATGTGTGTGTGTGTGTGTGTGTGTGTGTGTGTGTGTGTGTGTGTGTGTGTGTATGTATATATATATGTATATATATATATATATGTATATATATATATATGTATATGTATATGTATATATCTATATATGTATATATATATATATATGTATGTATATATATATATATATATATGTATGTATATATATATATATATATATATATATATATATATATATTGAATCCATAAAAACATGGGAGAATTACACTTTTACAATGTAGAGGTCTCAACATGTCACTATGAAAATTCTATTGTAGATTAAATTCTACATCATTCTCATGATCACATGAAATATGTGAGTATATTTATTGCTCAAAAATAGTAGAATGTTCCTATGTAAGTAAAATCACAAAACAAGATCAAAATCCTATTTCATAAAACTTAAATAAAAATAAAAAATCCACACATATTACATTCTAATTCTGAGTATGCTCATTGGCACACGAAGTAGTTTAGGTCATTCATTCCATTATTTTTCTCTTCCTAAGAGAAAGGATAATAGGTTCCCATGTAAGTAAAACAAAAAAAACAAGATCACAAACATGTCTCATAAAACTTAACAAACTCACAAATCCCAAAATATTACCTTCTCCTTATGACTATGCCCGTGTGCATGTGAAGAGGTTGTATAGTCCATTTGTTCCATTATTATACTCTTCCTACGATGGAGGTTAATAGTTTACTATTTAGATAAAATAAAAAAAAGAAGATTACAATTAAGTGTTAGACAACTCAATAATAACTCAAAATCCACACATATTATTACCTTCTCCTTTCGAATATGCCCATGAACACCTGAAGAAGTTATAGAGGTCATTCATTAAATTATTATACTTTTCATATAAGGGAGGGTAAAGTGTTCATATGAACATAAAAGTAAATAAAAAATATCACAGTTGTGTTTCATATAAATGAATATAAAACACTTTTTCAACTATGCTTGTGTGGATGTGAAGAAGTTACTGAGGAATAATTTGATAGCTCACAATCTCCATTATCCTCATACTCTAACAAAACAAGTGTGCACCCCTCTTCACAATGATTTTTGACTTGAAAAATAATTTCAATAGTTAGAAATCTCAAGTAAGTATGTAATAAGATATATATGTGAATTGAAAATGGATGAACATCAAAGAATGCATTTGTAAAATATGGTGATTCAGGCATGTTGTAAGAGTCCTTTTTAGGGTTTTAATATATATTTTCATTGTCCTTTAGTGAAATAGGTGTGAATCCATCCTCACTAGCATTGCTTACCTAACAAAGAAGTGCAGTAGTTACCATTCTCAAATAATTATATAATAAGATAAAGATCTGAATTAAAAATGGAAGAACATCAAGGATTTATGAATTTAAAATTAATTATCTAATAATATACACATGTGAGTTAAAATAAAATGAACATAAAATAATTACCCTTATACACTGTGGTGATTGGGAACATTATCCTAGGAATCCTTTTTTGCCTTGAAATATGCATCCTCCTCATCTTATAATGAAACAAGTGATTTTGTTTCTTCCTCAAAGATAATAATACGTTCATTTGAAAGTAAAAAAAATTATAATCATAATAAGTTTTCATACCTATTGTTAAAAATCATAAATGATACATATTACCTTCTCTGTGAGAGTACTATGTCCATGTGTATGCAAAGAGGTTGTAGACTACAATTTCATTCATTCAATTATTATGCTCTTCATATGAATGGGAGAAATGTATCCCTCTTCACTATCAATATTATGATAGAAAATTAATTCAATAATTATAATTAAAAAGTATAATTTAACAAAAAAATATAAACAATTAAATATAGGGTATGTGTGAAGAGTTGGGGGATAATTCCATGGACATACCCTATAACATGTATTCATTATTCACATTATGGTACAATAAATTCCAAGTTACAATGAATACACATTATGTGATAATGCATACACATTATGGGGTAATGTGTATGCATTATAATAGCACATACACATTACCTATGTATTTATTTTTAAAAACCCACAACCAATTGCTACCATTTCCATTTTTTCATAATCTTAAGTAACATTCTATGATCACATTTCTCCTTTAAAGACCTAAAAACTTTCCAAAATACCATTGGAAAGCTTGACACGTCCATAAATTCATAATGCTTCCATGTAGATGATGTAAGTGATAAAAAATCTACACCTATTAACCTTGTATTTTATCATTTTTTATTTTTTACATTGTTTAATTTGCAAACTATTTGTTTGAAATAGACCAATCCACTACAAGATACCACAACCATCTTCCTAACCATCCACCTAACCTTGATAATCATCTTTCTAATCCCTCCACCTAACCCTCATATTCCTCCACCTAGCCCTTCTACAATCCCACAAGATCCCCCAGGTGGTCAGGAGGATCTAGCTTCACACATTGTGTAAAAAAAAATTAAAATTGAGCAAGTAATCAGGGGAATGAGGGATCCCACATCCACCAACACCCATTGCACCTATCTGGGCAATAACCTACAGCCAATATTGGGTCAAGTTGACTTGATAATGAGTTAAACTGATAGATAAGCATCATATCATGATAGTTGTAGGGCTTATTATGCTGACAAATTGTCAACATATGAGGTCAAAAATAAAGAAATATCAAAAGCGTACATTTGTGTGTTATTCATTGACCCAACCACTAATGCACATGCACCATTTTCAGTAACTACTAAACATTTCCCAATCCTTAGGTGACAACACAATTTGGTCAAAGCCAATTTTTGGGAATGATGGTAGATGGAGTTTGATTATCCAAAATGTAACAACCACGAGGTCCCATTATATTTTTTTGAAAGCTAATGACCTAGTGCCAAGATAATTTTGATTATGGTGAGTTTCAAGATCGAGAGAAAGGCTCTGTGCAAGTTAACATGGTACACATGGTGTGCCTAATCGACCTATAAGGATCCCTACCCAAAATTTGCTTCATCTCAAGATCCGCTCTATGGTGAAAGAGATCATGGAGATTAACACTTTGTATGCACTTAGTGCATTTAATAATACACTCATTTAGCACACAAGTAGGCTTTTAGTGACTGATGCTAGAGATACACCACCTAGTGTGTGTACTTAACCCCATCCTTGCAAATCTTATGGATCTATATGTACTAGAATTTATGGTGATGACAACGTTGGTGGTTTAGAGGAGTTGAATGATATAGTATTGAGGGAAGATTTTTTAGCACACACATTTAGTGTGCAATCATAAGTGACTGCATGGATGTAGGTATCTTTTATATAAATGTCATATCAAATTGAAGTTATATTTATAAATTTAAAATCTAACAACTAATTTACATATAAAATGAATAATATATATGTAAATTTGTATGTTTTAAGAGGAGACGGTGCCTTCATAATCATAATCCATGTTTGTAGGATTTGATCTTACACATCCATTATTTACATATATGAAACCAGTTACTAGCCCATCCATTACTACATCTGCCTATGTTAACATAACACCTTTTACTTATATAGAGGTAAAATTTTGATTTAATCTTGCACTCTTGGTTTTATAAAGGAGAAAAAATTACCGTATATCTTTGATACTTTGTAGAAAACTAAGTGAGACCTTGTTTGTTCCATTGATGTCTCGAGTAGACAATTCTCCATCACTATGAGTGAATACAACTACTAGCCCATCCACTATTACATATGTCTAAGTTAGCATGACACCTTTACTTATAGAGAGATAAAATTTTGAGTTAATCTTACACTCTTGGTTTAATAAAGGAGAAAAAAATGCCATATATCTTTGATACTTTATAAAAAACTAAGTGAGACATTGTTTGTTCAGTTGATGTCTCGAGTAGATAATTCTCCATCACTATGAGTGAAGACATATATAGACATTGTTGCAGCAATCTCATCCACACATGCCCTCACAAAGGTACATATTAACTTGTAAATTGGAATTGTAAAATAGTTTTTGTTGGGAGGATGTACACCGGAAGCACACAATTTGATTACTAAACCAAGCAACTTAATATGCGGAAATTAACCAGATTCACCAAGTAACTAGAATTCAGAATAACACATGATATGAGAGACAATACCAAATTGTATTAACACTTTATACAGAAAAGAGTACAATAAAGAAGATGCCACTTCTTCTCCACCACCTTACAGAGGTTTCCCACACCTCAAGTGAACAGTAATTCTTCTCCCCAAAGCTCTCCCTCTCACAGGTCCCAACACCCAACTCAAATACAGAGTTGGTGTTCACCTCCCGTGCTCCACGCACACCACAAGTGCTCCACGCACTCCACAAGCACTCCACGTGCTCCACAAGTACTCAAGGTACTTCAAGTAGATCTCCCATGAATCTGCAACAACCTGCAATTCAACAGACCATACTTATGGAAGGAACTCCCTTGCCTTCCTCTTGCTCTATCCGAGTACACACCTGTACTCCAAGTAGATCCTGCCTGATACTGCTCCCTGTAGTGTTGCTGTCTGTATGACCTTGCACACCTGCAAATCAAGCAATGGTTCTAATCACCTGTGAACCTCGACCTTGCACACACATACACCTGCAGATCAACGATCTTACTTACCATGTAGATCTCCTATATAGGCCATGCACCTGTGACCAAGATCCTACACTCTTGAAGAACCCAGCTGGCTCTCCAATCCAGCACCAACACACCTGGTACTGTGGCACTAGGAGGAACGCACCATAGCTCTACCTCACACACAGAAGGAGCTTATAATTATGCTCTCTTACTCCCTAGCACACTTTTCCAATACAACCATGAGTCTATTATATAGATCTCATCCAAACAATGATTAGACATCTAATTATAATAATTAGATCTGCAGCTATGAGTCTAAAATTAGCACTCATCATGCAAACTCTTGGTTCGTTAGCTAACTGCCCGTAAATAGCTCGCAGTCGAACCACACAGGCGACCGACGTCGGTCCCTGTCTGCCTGGAGGTGACCGACGTCGGCCGATATATGACCGACGTCGATTGCTTCTCTCTGCTATCCCGCCGACGTCGGCTGATCAGACCGACCCCAACTTCTTCTGCAACTCAGTAACCTTCAGCAACCTCCTCTCCTGTTTGCATCAGTGAAGCTTTTAGCTCCACAATCCTAACAGTTTTTAAAAAAAATTTTACTACATACTTGCCTGAAAAATATTAATTATATGAATGTATTGTGTATGCAAGGTTATCCCATGACATTTGATAGTCCCATTCAGATGATTAGTAAGAAAACTTCTCATGTTTCTTCCTTATTTGATATGCCTATTTGTGCAACTCAACCTACAATTGACCTAATCAAGTGTCAAAATCAAATTGAGTGGGACCATGAGATTGGAGTAAGTGCATATTTAAATGTTTTTTTATTCTATAAAATAATTAATTTCTTAACTTGGTTTCATGTGTTTTATGTTAATTTTTTAATAATACTTGTATTTGAACTAGTTCAACTGCAAGCAAGCTATGATCGTAGGATCCACAATTAGACCTTGGAACAATCCAAAGTATTCAAGGTATATCCATCTACTAGTAGGGCATCATAGGGAGGGTATTCTTCAAGGAAGGAAAAAAAAGGGAGGCTATTTGATGATTATCTCATGTCTTACATGATTATCTCATGTCTTACATGATGTATGATGTCTTAAGTAGATAATCCTCCATCAATATGAGTGGAGATAAACATACACATTGCTACAATAATTCCATCTACACATGCCCTCATAAAGGTACATATTGACTATATACTACATACTTACCCAACAAATATAACTTATGTGAATTTATTGTGTATGTAGGGTTATCCGAAGACATTTGATAGTCCCATTTATATGATTAGTAGGGAAAATTCTCATGTTTCTTCCTCATTTCAGATGCATGTTCATGCAACTCAACCTACCACTGACCCAATCGAGCATAAAAAAAATATTGAGAGAGACCATGAGATTGTAGTAAGTGCATGTTTAAATATTTTTTTATTATATTTTATAATTAATTTCTTAAATTCGTTACATGTATTTTATATTATTTTATAATAATACTTGTATTTAAATAGGTTCAATTGCAAGCGAGCTATGAGTGTAGGAGCCAAAGTTAGACCTTGGAGTAATCTAATGCATTTAAGGGATCTCCATCTACCAATAGGGAATCCTAAAGAGGGCCTTATTAAATGAAGGAAAGAGAGGGAGCCTATTTGATGATTAGCTCATGTCTTACATGATGTATTTTTTTATGCCAACATGGCAATGTATACATTTTTCATATGCTTATATGGAAATCTATATATTATTGACATTGTAAATGTGCATATATGGCATTTACTTGACATTATATTACATTTTTATTTTGTAATCCTTTATGGCTTTTATTATTATATTCTAAAACTAATTTATGAAAAATGAGGTTTTTTTTACTTCCATTATCAACAATGAAGTGTAATGTTTGACCATTGATCCACATTTGATAATTTTGGGTGTTTAGAGCACCTAAAATACCTCAAGACTATCCGAAGTACCCCTGAGAATATAGATCCCTTATTTTAGTATTTACCAAGTCAAAATGCACCCATTCTCATGTTTCTTATTTTTCACTTTAATTAATTTGATGTCAATTTTGGCACTCCAATATGGTCCTAATTGAAATCAATTGTTTATAATTATACAAGCATTATATTTCATTTAGTATAGATAATCACTAAAAAAAATTGCTAAGAATTCATAGATAATTATTAAAAACTCACAAACATTCTAGAGAGATATAAAATCATAAGAAAATTGATTGTTTTGCAAAGATAACATTTCCCATGGTATATTTTTAGCACTGACCTAAGGTTTGTATATCTCTTAACTTACTTTAATTTATACAATTTAATTCTTAGATGGTGTTGTAGAGGGCTACTAACCCTCAACAGACACCTCTAAATCTCACCTTATTTTTTATAAGATTCATATATTGTGACCATTCCAAAAAAATTGCTTAAATACATCTCAAACACATCTAACGAAGCATATAAAACTTGAAGGGAATAAAGATAATGTCATGAAATACTTACTTTTCATAGCTTAGTCATGCTTTGTACATATTTGGTAGAGGAGGCCCCATTTTCATGGTAGACTCTTCTCTATCCTTCACTCCTTCAACATAATATTATAAATTTACTATATAATTAATTTTAATATAATCTATATCATATTTTCATAAGGACTAAAATTTATCTTCACGAGAGTATAAGAAGGTTTTCTAATACCAACATTCATAGACATCATTGAGTGTCATTTCATAATTGATTTATATAAGGAATGAAAGTGTCACATTGATTCAATGGGTGGTTAGAGATTCTAAAAAAATCACATTTAATGTAGGAGTATTCCATTAATTGTATTATTAATTCTTATTAATTTAACTTTGAGGCATGAAAACAACTCATGCAGAGAAATACCATTACCATTAAAACCATAATATAATAAGACATTACATTCTCCAAGCCTATCAAGATTTAAATTAAATTGATAGTGAGTTACCTCTTAGATTTTATTATCACTAGGTTAACACACACATTTTAGGCATATGCTTATGCTAGTATTCCTGATAGACATGTAACAGGTTTTGGTTTTACTAAGCATTCACACATGTAAGGCTATGTATCCTTCTATGTAAGAATTCAAATTAAAGAATAACTCTCAACCAAAGAAATTCTAATTGTATTTAGAGAAAATCAAGATGATCATAATGTTTGACCATGTTTAGCATTCTCTTCCTCTTCAAGAAACTTTATTTTCAAGCATATTAACAAGCCCTCTTTTTACGTACTAGTTAATTGACCTAGTGTGTGTAACCCAAGACACATAGGATAGGGTATCTATTGGTAACCTAAAATAATTGTTTCATTAATTTTTAACCTAGTGGAATTATCTTGATAGGATGAATTACCTATATGTTCACACTGAAGCTTCTAATTTGATTCTTGTCACTTGCAGTTTAGGACTTATGAAAAAAAATTACATAAAAAAGAAATACTTTCAAAGGAATCAAGCTAGTATGAAATTAATTGTATGAATAAAACAATTAGATTGGAAGCTTCCCTAAAACATATTCTTAATCACATGATTAAATATAATTATTCACACACACACACACACACACACACACACACACACACACACACACACACACACACACACACACACACACACACACACACACACACACACACACACACACACACACGTAAAATCATAATACATAATTAAATAAATAAAACATATTACTTATCTATACTAATTAGTATGATCTCTACTTCAAGTATTCTTGAGGGGGACCTCCTCTCTCATCCTTGATCTTCAATGTTCCTCCTAATATAAAACATGATTAAATCAAAATGTTGTCTTTATTCATATCATGTAGCAAATAAATATTGATATACTAGATTATAATAATTCAATTAGATTAATTTTTATGCTTACACACTTCTAATATAAAAATAAATTCATAATACCTTCCACATCTATGTTATATTATATTTATATCATAGGTGATATTTTTTACATTTACGGAATAACTAAAAATATAAACAATATAGTTATAATGAAAATGTTCAGCCATAAGAACATAAATTGGTTCTAGAGTTCAGACTCTACCCAATGAAACATATAAAATCTATTTAGTCATTCATAACCAAATTTTGGGGAGAGATACCCAACATATTCTATTTATAAAGTTAAGGTTGGATATTATATCCTTCATGGGTTTGGCAGGTAGTAGACAACCTAGGCAAGTTAAATTTTATCCATCTTCTAGCAGCTACAGGATTGTTGTAAGTTGTTTACATTTTATGGTAGATTGAATTGGTAGTTTCATAGTCCTCATGATGTTTTTATCATAACTATCATCATGTGGCTATAGGATGTGCTGACATGGAATCCTTCAAATGTAGGAGGCATTAACATAGGATCCTTCAACTATAGGATGTGTTGTCCCAAATTGATTGTGGAATATCTTTGTTTGCTTTTAAACTTTCTCAAACAAATGTCATAACAAATAGCCACATAATAAAACATAATCATATTTAATTAAATCACATATCAAAATATCATTACTCTAAGAAATGTAGTGATATATAACTATCATGTATTTAAAATATTTCAAGTAGGAATATATAAAGGATAGTCTCAAAAAGGCAAAATTTAGGAGAAGTTATAGGTAGGTAATGGGTTCTAAATACATGCCATTTTTGGGGCTCATCACACATGTTAATCATGAGGTCAAAAAAAGTTTCAAGACAATCAAGGAGTTTTATTTGTCTTTTATAGAATATTGTAATGAAACTATTAAAATAATGTTTTCTAAGAGTCTCCAAAGGAAAGTATAAAAATATGACGTAATAGGCCCTTATTTTAGTATTCTCCAAGTCAAGATGCACCCATTCTCTTACTCCTTATTTTTGAATTTACCTCATTTCACATCGATTTTGGCACACCAATATGGTCCTAATTGAAATAAATTATTTATAATTATACAAGCATTGTAGTTCATATAGTAAAAATAATCACTAATAAAAACATTGAAAATTCATAGATAATTATTAAAAACTCACAAAAATTCTAGAGAGATAAAAAATTATAATCAAATTGATTATTTTACAAATATAGCATTTCCCATGGTATATTTTTTACAATGACCTAAGGTTTGTATATCTCTTAACTTAATTTCATTTATATAATTTAATGCTTAGATGGAGATGTGAAGGCTTACTCACCCTCAACACATACCTCTAAATCTCACTTTATTTTCCATAAGATTCAGATATTGTGACCATTCTAGGGAAAGGACAAGAATTTATGTTTTCTTAGATACAAGTCTCTCAATGCACAAATAAAAAGTGATTAAGTCCATGTAAACACAATCATAAATTTATTTCAAAGAATGAATATCACATGTTTGAAGTACCCTCAATGTTATGTAGATGTTTGAAGCATCCACGACACATTTTACATTCTACTTTGTCAATTAATTTCATAATTTTGGGTGAGGTCACTACCACTATTGAGAAAACATTTAAAAATCCAAATTCAAACAACTATTTTAGGATTTTGATTTTTTCAATATAAGTAATAAAATTCTATGTGAAAGTGGGAACAATATAATTTACTAACACCCTATGTGAAAGTCATGTGATAGTGGGAACGATATAATTGGTCATAATATATGCAAAATCTTACTAATAATTTTTTTTAATATGAATTTATTTGTAAAAACTCTATTACCATTTCATGAAACTAGTCCCATACCCTTAAAACCATTTGTTTATAAAAAATGACATTGAGTTCTTTGATTTCTTAACCATTTAGGTCACTAACAATACTCTATCTATGGCCTCTACTAGATCTTATTATCCTTTCTTATAGATCCACTTATATTGGTATCTTAGAGACCAATGAGACTTATTGTCATATTAGGATATTTTTATCTTATCAAAGCTATTACTCTTTCTTAAATAATCTATCACACTCCTTTATACTATTAAACATAGTTTAAATGTACTGATAAGGCTCAAATGTATGGATATGGCCCTTTTTATTTATACTAAACCCTAATTACCTTAAAATGTAAATGTTTTTCCATATTTAGATTGTCAGATCAAACATATAGAGTTTATTTGAAAAATGGACCCACCTGATAATAAGAATAAGATCTTAAAACAAGTAAATATCAAATTCTAGACCTTCTCTCTCAATCATTTTCTTTCGAAGGTCAATATCTGTTCATTATGTCTATTTTAGAGTTTATATAGTTCCATTAGACCTTATAGCATCTTGAAATTTATTCATAGAGTCTAAGGGATATCTAACCTTCCTAACACATTTAGAGGAAGGGAAACAACATTCTCTCACTTCACCAATAATATAATCGAGCTCATGTAAATCCTTAAAACATAGTTCTAATGGACTATGTATGACTGTATCATATAATGATCATGTGTATGATAGGAAAATGAGACATGTTTACTTGAATTTAACATATAGGAACACATATAAATAAATTTTCGCTACCATTGAGGAGGGTATTAACACTAACAATAAATATTGTCAAAGTTAGAGTTGTTCAAGAATTCCATTTCTACTGCTTCTTCACTACAAACTGGCATTGCAAACATGTTTAGATGGGTAGATAATGTTTAATAAAATTTTATTATCCTATTTTCATGCTTGATCAACAAACCCACCACCCATTCCAACCTCAAGAATGCCATTCCCAATACATGAAAAATGTAAATTTTAGTCTAACTTTAGACTTGCATAAAATGGAAACTATAAATAATACAAAAGAACCATAAGATCCTTATCATGATTGTATAAAAACAAATATATCACCCCATATCACTTTGGATAAACCTTCGAGATCAATTCATGTCATAATTTTCAATAACAGGTTCTAAAATGTAACTTTTTGGCACTGAAGAGATAACTTCTCAAGATTGAACAAGAATTTTTACCTCTGTGACCTCCAGGTGAAAATATATTATTTTAAGCACATATATATACAAATGACATGTGTTTCCATGACCTTGATGTCAAATTCCACCCAAAAATAATTTTCATTACTATTCAAGAGAGCGGAAACACAAACAACAAATGTTGTCAAATTTCAATCTATTCTCCAAGAACTCTATTTTTAATGCTTCTTCACTACAAAATGAAAATGCCAACATGTTTAGATTGATATAAAAAATATAAAACCATGTTCCTGGCCTATTTTCATTATTAGTTGACAAATCCACTACCCATTCCAACCTCAAGAACACCCTTCCCAATACAAGGTAAATGCATGATTTTAATCTAACTTTAGCCATGCATAGAATAAAAAATATTAGTCGTTTATATCAAACATAAGATCCTTCCTCTACATGTTTTAAAAATATTCTTACACCCTAGATCACATTGTCTAAGCCTTTGAGAGTAGTTTATGGCATAAGTTACAGTAATGGGTCCTAAAATGTAACTTTTTAGTAGTGAAGAGACAATGTCTCAAGATCCAACAAGCATTTTTAATTCTAAGACCCCCATTTGAAAATATATCTCTTAAATTAACATATATATAGGTGAATTTCACATGTTTCCATGACCTCAACATTCAATTCCACCCATAAATACAATTTCACTACTATTCAGGAGAGTGAAAACACTGACAACAAATGTTGTTAAAAGTTCAAGTTATTATTTAATAACTCCATTTTTGGTGTTTCTTCACTACAAAATTGCATTCAAAAGATGTATACATGTGTAGATAACATATAGAATCATGTTTTTGGCCTCTTTTTATGCTTGGTTAACAAACCCACCACTGATTCTAGCCTCCGGGATGCCCTTCTTGATATAAGAAAAATGTAAAATTCTAGGCAAAATTCAAACATGCATAGAATATAATCTATAAGTCATTTGTATGAACCATAATATCCATACTTTGTGTCTAAAAAATCTTTTTTCACCCCATATCACTTTGGATAAACTTTCAAGAGAAATTCATGGCACAAATTGCAATAACAGGTCCTAAAATATATTTTTTTTGTAGTGAAGAGACAAATTCTTGAGCTCTAATAGGAAATTTTACCTATGGTATCCTTAATTTAAAATATCACTTTACAATTATTTGCATAGGTGAATTACACATGCTTACATGACCTTGATGTTGAAGTCCACACATGATTACATTTTCACTACTATTTAGGAGGGTAAAAGCATTGATAATAAATGTTGTCAAAGTTTGAGTTGTTCTTCAAGAACTCCATTTTTTATGCTTCTTCACTAAAAATTATAACATTAAACACATATTAATGGGTGGCTAACATATAATACCATGTTTTTATCCTTCCATCATGCTTGGTCAACAAACCCATGACCCATTATAGACTTAAGAATGGCCTTCCCAATACAAGAAAAATGTAAAATTTTAGGCTAAATTTAGACATGCATAAAGCATAAACTATAAGTCATTTTTATGACCCATAATATCCCTCATCTATGCATTTAAAAAATCTAATTACACCCTAGATGACTTTGGTGAAACCTTCGAGAGCAATTCGTGGGATAAATTACAATAACAGGTCCTAAAATGCAACCTTTAGATAGTGAAGAGACAACTTCTTGAGTTCTAATAGGAATTTTTACCTTTGGTAACCCCAAGTTAAAATATATCACTTAGAGCATATATATATATATAGGTTAATTATAGATGTTTTCATGACCATGATATTAATTTGGGATAAAATGATTGGTTCATGGTTAAAGAGTTTGTATTTATGGTTTGGAGTTTAGGGATTATGAACTTTAAGGATTAGAGATTAGGGTATAGGTTTTAAGGTATGTAAGGTAAATCATGAAGGTGATTGGGGAAAATTTGAGCTCCTTGAACCTAGATCTATGAGTAAGGAATGTTATTTTGGGCTCAATTATCCCCCACATCATCATAGATTGAGCTAAATAAGTCAATTGTGGTCTAATGAGTGATGAGGTTTTGAACAAGTTCATCCCTATGAACCTAATTATTACTGTATATAAAGGATGTTAATTAGGGTTAAATTTATTGGTTTAGGGTTTAAGGTTTATAATTTAAAGGGTTTAGGATTTAGGGGTTATGGCTTAGGGTTTAAGGTAAATAGTAAAGGGCTTAGGGTTTATGTTAAATGGTACAGGGTTTACGGTTTAAGATATCAGATATAGGGTCCAATCATTAAGGTAATTGAAGAACATTTGAGTTGTTTATTCACCTATTTATGACAATTACCTTCATGTTTACATTTTTTATAAAAGTAGGGCCATCTTGAGCTGGACTTTCACCACAAGTTAGGTTGTGAAATAAGTAGTGAATGGATGGGGGAAACCATGTTTCCTCTTTCATGTGAGATCAATGTTGGGTGGAACCATATTTTTTCCTTAGATTTTTGTATTATGGTTTGAACTTGAGTTGCATTGCCAACCCCACTTGGCTCTTTTACCCAAGTTAAAAAAATGATATTGATAATAAAATTAGATCCTTATGAGAATCATTGCATGGATTTTAAATTATAACTACTATGGGGAGAGGGTGTTATTCGAATGCACTTATGGGAGAGAAAGTGAAAACATGGGAAAGATATTGTTTCCCCCTTACTTGTAAACAATTTTAGATACTCAAGTTGGGAAATAAATACAAAATGGATGAAGGAAACCATGTTTCCTCTTTAATGTGAGATTGATTATTGTATGGAACTTTATTTTTGCCTTAGATTTCTATGTTGTAGATGAAACCTAAGTTAGATTACCATCTCAAGCTGGGCTTCTAGCTTGAGTTGGGTTGTAAAATAAATAGTGAATAGATGGGCAAAACCATATTTCCTCTTTAATGCGAGATTAAATGTTGGGTGGAACCATATTTTTGCCTCATATTTTTATATTACGGTTTGAAATCAAGTTCCACTACCAACCAGAGTTGGGTCTTTTGCCTGAATTGAAAAAATGAGCTTGTTTATAAAATGGGGTCCTTATGAGAATCATCACATGGATTTTAACCTATAACTACTATGGGGGGAGGGTGTTATTTGAATGCCCTTTTTGGAAAGCAAGTGAAAACATGGGAAAGATATTGTTCCCCCATTACCTACAATTAATTTTAGATACTTGAGCTGGGAAAGAAATGTGAAATGGATGAAGGAAATCATGTTTCCTCTTTAATACAACATCAATTATTATGTGGAACTTTATTTTTCCCTCATATTTTTGTATTGTGGATGAAACTCGAGCTGGATTACCAACCTGAGTTGGAATATCATCCTAAGCTGGGCTTCCAACCTGAGTTGGGTTATAAAATAAATAGTGAATGCATTTAGGAAACCATGTTTCCTCTTTAATATGAGATCTAATGTTGGGTGGAACCATAGTTTTTCCTTATATTTTTGTATTGTGGATTACAATCGAGTTACACTACCAACCTGAGTTGGGTCTTTTGCCCGAGTTTTAAAAATGAGATTGATACTAAAATGGAATCCTTATGAGAATCATCACATGGATTTTAAATTATAACTATTATAGAGGGAGGGTGTTCTTTGAATGCCCTTGTGGGAAAGTAAGTGAAAACATGGGAAATATATTGTTCCCCCTTACCCATAAATAATTCTAGATACTCAATATGGGAAAGAAATACAAAATGGATGAAGAAAACCATGTTTCCTCTTTAATGTGAGATTGATTATCACATGGAAATTTAATTTTTCCTTGGATTTCTATGTTATAGATAGAACCTAAGTTGGATTTCCAGCCTTAGATTGCCATCTCGAGCTAGGATTCTAACCTGAGTTGGGTTGTGAAAGAAATAGTCAATGGATGGGGGAAACCATGTTTCCTCTTTAATGTGAGATCAAATGTTGGGTGGAACCATATTTTTGCCTCAAATTTTTATATTATGGTTTAAACTCAAGTTGCACTGTCAACTCAAGTTGGGTATTTTGCCTGAATTGGAAAAATGAGTTTGATAATAAAATGGGATATTTATGAGAATAATCACATGGATTTTAACTTATAAATACTATGGGGGGAGGGTATTATTTTAATTCCCTTGCAATAAATCAAGTGAAAGCATAGGAAAGATATTATTCCCCCTTACCTGCAAATAATTCTAGATACTCTAGCTAGGAAAGAAATGCAGTGGATGAAAGAAACCATGTTTCTTATTTATTGAGAGATCGATGTGGAAATTTATTTTTTCCTTAGATTTATGTATTATGGATGGAACGTTAGTTATATTTCCAGCCCATGTTGGACTGCCATCTCACGCTAGACTTATAGTCTGAGTTGGGTTGCGAAAGAAATAGTGAATAGATGGGGGAAACCATGTTTCCTCTTTAATTCAAGAGATAAAATGTTAGGTAGATACATATTTTTGCCTCATATTTTTGTATTATAATTTGAACTTGAGTTGCACTGCCAACCTGAGTTGGGTCTTTTGCTCAAGTTGAAAAAATGAGCTTGATAATAAAATGGGATCCTTATGAGAATCATTGCATGGAGTTTAAATTATAAATACTATGGGGGGAGGGTGTTATTCAAATGCCCTTGTAGGAATGAAAGTGAAAACATAGGAAATATATTGTTCCCCCTTACCCGCAAACAGTTCTAGATACTCAAGTTGGGAAAGAAATGCAAAATGGATGAAGGAAACAATGTTTTCTCTTTAATACGAGATCAAATGTTAAGTGGACCCCCATTTTTGACTCATATTTATATATTATGGTTGGTTTGTTTGGATCTCTTATAAATCTATGAAGAGTTATGGGCTGATGATTGAGTCTTTTAATTCAATCTGAGCTTTAGCCTCAAGCTATTATTAGGGTTATCAATGCTCAAATCCTAACTCACCCACCCAATAACATACTTGATTATATGTGTTTTAAATTTTTCTAATTATTCATAGATTGATTCTCCAAAACTATTAGATCTATCCACTCATTTTCCCACTTTGATTTTTGATTTTACTGATGGTTGCAGGAGTGGACCTTCAGAATGCTATCGGAGTTGCCTTTTTAGTGTGATTTACATAAGTCAAGCTTGATCTAGGTCGGTACTCTTGTTGTAATTGAAAAAATGAGATTGATCAATATAATGGAATCCTTATGAGAATCATGACATGGATTTTAACTTATAACTACTATGGGGGGAGGGTGTTCTTAGAATGCCCTTGTCTAAAAACAAGTGAAAACATGAGAAACATATTTTCCCCTTAGCCACAAACAATTCTAGATACTTGAGTTATGAAAGAAATGGAAACCATGTTTACTAATTAATGTGAGATAAAATTTTGGGTGGACTCATATTTTTTCCTTGAATTTTTGTATATTTTGATTGTTTGGTTTAGAACTCTTATTACTCTTCAAAGAGTGGCAGGCTGATGATCAGGTTTTTCGATTCAATCTGAGCTTTGGCCTCAGGACATTGTTAGGATTGTTGATGCTTTAATCCTAACTCACCCACCTAGTAATAGACTTGATAAAATGTATTTTTAATTTTTTTTATTGTTCCTACAGTTGTTCTCTGAAACTATTTGATCTAGCCACCCCTTGCTAGTTCGGTTTATGTTTTTATAGATTGTTCTAGGAGTGGACCTTTAGAATGCTATCATAGTTGCCTTTTTAGTGAAGTTTACATTACTCAATCCGTATCTGGGTTGCCTTAATGATTTTCACTTGAAAAAATGACCTTGATCATATTGGATACTTGAGTTGGGAAAGAAATACTAAAAGGATGAAAAACCATGTTTCTTCCTCCTCAATAAGAGATCAAATTTCTGGTGGACCCCCATTTTTGCCTTATATTTCCATATTGCAGTTGGTTGGTTCAAGTATATTATAAATTTATGAAGAGTGGTAGGTTGATTATCAGGTGTTTTGATTCAATTTGAGCTTTGGCCTCATACCTACAAATACATTTTCACTACTATTCAGGAAGGAAGAAACACTAACAACAAATGTTGTCAAAGTTTAAGCTATTATTCAAGAATGTTATTTTTGGTGCTCATTCATTGTAAAAAATCATTCCGAACACACATATATGGTTGGATAATTTCTAAGACCATGTTTTTAGCCTCTATCATGCCTAGGTGATAAACCCACCACCCATTCTGATATGGATTACAAAGTACTCATACTAGATCATATCGAGATTGAAAGAGCTTATAGATGATCAAGACACAATAGAAATCACATATTGATATTCCTATCAATACCTAATAATTTTTAAATTTTCAACACCTATAGGGATGGCCTATAAGATGGTTTGTCATGCATATGAGCTTACATGAAGAGGTCTATAGTCAGTTGAAAAGAAACATGTTTGGGTGTTTATGATTGATGCAAGCATGTTCATATCCTTAGAAGACTAGAGAGATTTTGGATAGGTCCAATGAATAATATATATAATTTTTCATCATGAATAAATGTTAAATGACCAGTTAGAAGCCTGTACACAAGATGAAAAAGTGAAAGTTATCAACATGTTTGTGCATGGTTAGAAATATTGAGTCTTTGGGAGTAATCAAAGTTGATTTATACCTTTTTTAATGTCATATTAAATTCATAAAACAATATCAATATCTATAAAATATCCATAATATGTCATTTAGGCATCCAAATTCAATTCCATAGCCCAAATACATGCACATAGCCACAAAGAGGGTTTGTAAGCCTGATATTCTATGACTATGGTAATTTGTATTTATTAGACATACCCATCCAATGATTAGAGGTTTTATATGAGGTTTTCATAGATATAAAAATAAAAATGAGTAATTGATACCCTATATAACTCAAGATACATTTTTTTCTAGAATGGCATGCTTGTTATCATGTAGATCCTAGTTTGCACAAAAAGGGCCATAACATTGGGTTTAGATTCTAAATGACTTAAAATTTGGATTGAATTTTTGTATTTACATTAAAAATATTTTAAAGTTATCTAATTTCATTAATATATATTAGGAGAGATATAACACAAAAACACAAGCTTGCACATGCAAAAATGAAGGAAAAGTATACCTAGAGAGGACCAAAAGTGATATAAGTCTATTTATATTTATCAAAATGCTATAAATTATGATTTAATGTTATTTATTATGTATTAAATATGTTTTAGGTGTTATCTATCCTTTAATTACAATAAAAATGAAGTTCTACATGACTATTCACAAACATGGCCTTGTTTCTAGGCCTAAATGAGCTAGGTTGAGTAACAAGTAATCAATTTGTGATGGTATTGGATATTATAATGGAAATCTAATATGTCAAAGAATATAATTTTTTTTTATAGGTTTAAATATCATTATTATCTAATATATCCAATATTAATTTTCATCCACCTCTAAATAGGCCTAACAAGCTAGTGGCTTAGTGAACCTTATTGCAAGCAAAGTGATAATGACCCAAGGTGAGAGGTTGGCATGATTAAATGTATGATTTTTTTTTTTATTTTTTATTTTTTTATTTTTTTTATATTTAATACCTCATATTTATTTTAATAATATTTATCTATACACTATCCACCTTGGCTAAACTAATGAGGTGGATTGGTGTAGTCAAGAATTAGGGGGAGATAGTTTGCCTCTCCAAGCAAAGAGGTTTCTAATTTGAGGTTTTTTTATCAGATTTTGAGATGTAATGAGACTTAAAAATATTAATCCACTTTATTTACATTCTCAAGGTGGAGGAATGGTGATAGGTGTAGATCCTACATTGAAACTCATGCAATATCATGAAGATGCTAGTGAATGTAATGAGAGAGTGACAACTTGGGAGTTGAAAATAAATTACATGCAGGTAAGAAGGAATAAATGATGAATGTGGAGATAGTTAGACCATTATATCCTAGTAAATATGATTTTAATAATCTCAAAAATTTTATGCCTAATCCTATAAAAATTAAATAATCATTTCATAGAGACAAAGAAGTATTGAAGGTATTTCAAATTACCCTATAATAATGGAACTACTTCATGGGAGTTGAAAACAAGTTGGTTAAAGAAGAACTGAAGAATTGAAGGCAAGGAAATGGTGGTTTAAGATCAAAATGAAATTAAAGAGACTGCCATCCCAAAATATAGGTCAACTCAAGAAGGAATTTGACCACATCAAATACTTCAAATAGCCATTATGTTCCTTCTACACCTTCCTTCATTCAAGGCAACCTAATTTCAAGGATAAATGCTAAGTAATTTTAGAAATATTCTCTTAAATTCAAGAA
Organism: Torreya grandis; assembly: GCA_037957365.1. Taxonomy (NCBI): domain Eukaryota; kingdom Viridiplantae; phylum Streptophyta; class Pinopsida; order Cupressales; family Taxaceae; genus Torreya; species Torreya grandis. The sequence goes on along the minus strand of JARHVA010000589.1, from coordinate 4,587,482 downwards.
TATGAAATTCTTTACCAAGATTTACAACCACGTGAAGGTGGAAGCTTAGATGGCAACATTAACCTATAAAAAATTGTTAGTAATTAATTTGTTAGGAATAAAATAGAAATTAATGTGGAAAATTTTCACATAATAATAGTAACAAGAGCTATGAAAAGAGATACATAAAGAAAAAAAAACTAAAATGCAAAACAAGAAGACAAGATCTAATGTGGTTCACCGAATGCGGGCTACATCCACCAAGAAACACTTTCTTAAATCTAATTACAATCCAATAAAAGTACAATCATAATTATAATTCAAAAATATTATTTGGAGCTACGCTCAACAAACTCTCCTATTCACACACTCTATTCACCTTCTCAAAACTCTATACATCTGAGGTTTTACCTATGTCCATCTATAATACATCAATAGGTAACCAACATGATAGTTTTACAAAATAATGTTTACCAAAACCATGGGTCAAGTTAACCCATAATGGTTCCCCATTAATTATGGGTGATGACACCACACATATACAAGCATAGATAAACAACATATCTATACTCTTGAAAAAAGGGGGGTCAAAAAGTTTTAATGTAAAATATTTGAAATACATTGTAATGTGGAAATAGGCTCCACAACACAACAATCTCCCAATTGGAGATTAATTTCCTCTGAGAGTAGGTTTCTCAACCCTTCACTGTCATCTGTGAAGGCCAACCAAAGCTGAACATAGAATCAATTTCTCTCTTGTGACCACCTTGGTCATCATGTCTATAAGATTCTGAATAGTATGAATCTTCTCTAGATTTAACTTCTCTTCCTCCAATGCTATCCTGATGAAATGATACCTAAAAAATATATGTTTGTCCTAGAGTGGAAAGCATAATTCTTAGCTAGATGTATAACACTTTGAATATCACTATACAGATTCCCTTCCTCCTACATATGCCCCAAATCTTCAAGAAACTACTATAACCAAATCATCTATTTGATTGCCTCTGTAGCAGCAACATACTCAACCTTTATGGTTGACAAAGACACAAGTTTTGGCAGTCGTTAAATACATCCCACTACTATGTCACCTATAGTAAATACATATCCTATCATGTTCCTCATACTATCTAAATCTACAGCCATGTTCACATCTACATAATTAATCAAAGTGGTTTCCAATCCATTATAGCTTAAAATTATCCCCATGGTCCCTCTCAAGTATTAAATGATCCACTTCACTACCTATTAGTGCTTTCTACCTGGATCACTCATGTACCTACTTACTTCTCCCACTACATGGGTAATATATGGCCTAGTGCACACCATGGCATACATCAAGCTACCAACTACTGATGAGTACGGTACATAGGACATTTAGATTCTCTCCTTTTATATCTTGGGACATTGATCCTTTGATAACTTGAAATGGCTTACCAAAGGAGTCCCAACTGGTTTAACATCCTGCATACTAAACCTCTCCAAAACCTTTTTAATGTACTCTTCTTGAGATAAATTCAACTTTTGTTCCTTCTTATCCTGAGTTATTCTCATACCAAAGATTTGTTTTGCTGCCCCCAAATCCTTCATATCAAAGGAATTACTAAGTTGTTCCTTAAGTACCTTTATTTACTGCATGTTTTTACCTATAACCAACATGTCATCCATATTTAGACATAGGATAATCTAGTTACCATAATCAAACTTCTTGATATATATGAAATGGTTTGAATGACACCTAGAATATTCCTATTTCATCATAAAAATATAAAATTTATTATACCACTATCATGGAGCTTATTTTAGGCCATATAATCTCTTCTTCAATTTACACACCATGTTCTTCTTCCCTATGAAATCATATCCTTATGGTTGCTCCATGTATAAGTCCTCCTCCAAATCACAATGAAGGAATGCAGTCTTCACATCCAACTTCTCTAAGTGTATGTCTTCCATTGCCACTATACCAAAACTAATCCTAATAGAAGTCATCTTCACCATTGGAGAAAAAATCTCATCAAAATAAATTCCATTCTTCTGTGTAAACCTGTTAACCACCAATTGGGCCTTTTACCTTTTATTTCCTCCATCATCCTCTTTAATTTTGTACACCCACTTGTTCTACAATTCTCTCTTACCTTCAAGTTGGTTTACCAAATCCCAAGTCTAATTTTTCATTAGAGATTGATGCTCCTCATCCATTGCTTGTTCCCACTTCATCCTAACATCTACTTGTATGGCTTCTTCAAAGCACTTTGACTCTTTAAGAGATGGAGAAAAATGTTCAGATTCCATTCTTACCCTATAAAGCCTTATCACCTCAAGAGTTTGGAATTCCTATGGAGAAGGTGCTTGAACTAGTTGCTTGAACACTTTAACATCTACAATATCCTCTAACATTGTGTACTCTTTTATATAATCCTCTTTCTGATCTTGCAACTAGTTTTTATATATTAATTTTTAATGAAAGACTACATCCCTAGACAAATTTTTTTTCTTATCCTTAAGACCTCAAATTTTAAAACCAAAGTCATCCTCACCATAACCATTAAAAGTGATTTTTTTAGACTTAGCCTCTAACTTAGTCCTATCATATTTATCAATATGAATAAAAGATTCACAAATAAATACTCTAAGAAAGGAATAATTAACCTTCTTACTAGACTAGACTTCCTCAAGTATGCCTCCATTCAAGGAAGATGAAGTTCCTCTATTAATCAGATATATAACTGTGTTTACAACTTCTACCCAAAATTGAAGGGGTAGTCCTACATGCAACCTCATGCTCTTAGCAAAATTCATGATAGTCTTCTTAATACTTTCTAACACTCCATTCTACTATGGAGTACTTAGAAATGTCCTCTATCTACACATTCCATTCCTAGAATAGTAGTCAAAAAATTCATTGTTGCAATATTCCCCACCATTATCTAACTTGAGACATTTTAACCTGAGACATGTTTCATTCTCAACCAAAGATTTACATATTTTAAATGTATTAAACACATCATATTTTATCCTAATACCATACACCCAAAATTTCCTAGTTGCGTCAATAATAAAAGTGATATAATAAGATGAGCCATCAATAGAAGATATCTAATCTAACCCCCATACATCTGAATGAACCAACTCTAACTTATTCTCCTTCTTCATAGTTTGAACCTTGAGAAACTTTACCCTTTTCTATTTTTTATACATGCAGTCTTCATAGAAATATTAATCAAACCCTTTCAATCCAGAAAACCTATCCTTCAAAATTTGCATGCCCTTTGGCTCATGTGATCGAGCCTATTGTGCCATAAATTTGAATCTACATCTGTCGCAACTAAATTACAATAGTCAGCACTACTTGATAAATAAAAAGTACCAACCTTCTTACCTTTTACTACCACAAGAGCACCCTTGGTCACCTTCCAAGAATCTACTATAAAATTCAACATGAAAACTTCACTACCCAACTACCCCACAAGTACCAAATTTTATCCTAACTTGGGCACATGCTTGAAATCCTTCAATAGCCAAGTGTTCCCATTATGCATCTTAACTTGAACACATCATTTTAATACTATACTGCAAGGATCATCATTACCAATATAAACATATCCACAATCCTGTTGAACACAATCAATAAAATAATGCTTCTGCGGTGTAGCATGAAAGGAAGCCCCTGAATCTAAAACCCAGGACTTAATAATATTATCTATGGAGAGAATTTATACATCTTGACAAAAATTACCTGCTACCACATTCACCTCCTTGGAGTCTTCCTAATTTTTATTCTTGTTCTAAAGAACCCAACAATCCTTCTTTTCATGTCCAATCATTCCATAGTGCCAACATATCACCCTATTTTTTAATTTTGACCTTTTAGGATGATTTGACTTTCCATGCTTTCCTTTTCCACTATATTTTTTCTCCCTCTGCTCTTCACCACCAAAGCATCACCTAAAGTAGAAGTAGAGATTTTCCATTACATTTCTTCACTAAGGATTACTCCTATGACATCTTTGAATTCAACTTGGCATTGTTAGAGACTAAGTTTCTCATAACCATTACCAAGTTGTTCTAACTCTCTATCAAGGATCACAAAATAAGTAGAGATTAGAATTCATCATCAAATTTAATTTGTACTGAGTTCAACATACTCTCAACTATATTAAATTCATTCAAATGATCAGTAACTAAACCATTTCTAGACATCTTCACATTAAATAAATTTTTCATTGAAAATATTTTTTTAAAAGTAGAGGACTTCTCATATAACTTCCATAACACATTCATGAGACCTTCTATGATATAAATTTGATTGAATATATAAGGCATAACTAGATGGATCCAAGTCATTTCCTAAAAAATATCTTCCAAGCCTCATCTATCACACCCACTAATTGCTTTAATTTTCTTTCTAACAAAGCATGGAGGTCCTTTTAATAGAGGTAATTCTCCATCTGCATCTTCCATAGACCAAATTTGTACCTATTGAACTTTTCAACCTTTGATCTACCATCATCAACCATAGATCCCACTTAAACTAATAACCCTTCCTATGATTCAACACTTCAACAAATACAACCTAAAGCTTTGATACCAGTTGTTAGGAATAAAATAGAAATTAATGAAAAATAATTTCATAGAATTATAATAACAAGAGCAATGAAAAGAGATACTTAAAGAAAAAAACTTAAAATATACAACAAGAATATAAGATTTAACATGTTTCACCCAATTAGGCTACATCTACTGAGAAATCTTGCTCAGATCTTATTACAATCCAACAAGAGTAAAATTCAGTCTCAGATCAATCTTCTCATAATTACAATACATAAATATTTTTTAGAGTTATGCTCAATAAACTCTCCTAAATTTTGACCTAAATTCACATACTCTATTCACATTTTCAAAACTCTATACATCTGATGTATTACATATGTACATCTCTAATAAATCGAAAGGTAATTGACATAGTAGTTTTACAAAATAGTTAGTAACAAAACCATGGGCCAAGTCAAACCATAATAGTTCCCCATTAATCATGGGTGATGACACCACACATATACAAGTATAGACAAACCACATATCTATACTTCCCCAAAAAGGGGGTCTAGTACATTTTATTGTATAATGTTTGAAATACATTGTAATGTGGAAATAGGCTACACAAAATAACATAATTAAAAATGAAATTTATATGTTACCTAAAAAATCAAAAATATTTGGTAAAATTGATTATATCTACATTTTAGAATTCAACATATCTGCACATATGAATCCATTGAACCACTAGGATCTACTCTAATCTTGATAGTATAAATAATAGCTTCATAGTATGACTTATTAAATTTTCATAGATTCCTATTTAATGGCCTCCCATGATATTTTTTCAATTTATTATTCATTATAAGAACCAAATTTGAATAGTGCAATATCTTCCTGTGTGATTCAAAGTCTTTATAAAACCATATATTTGAATTTTTTATTGGATATGGTTGAAGCCAAGTTCCAATGACTACCACATACCCAATAGGATACTCAATGTTTTTTTCATTTATGACTGTGGAAGTCAATTTTTAATTTTCCTCTACACACTGACACAAGTAGTAATTTGTCCCCTCTTCATTATCTTCATCTGTAATACATACAAAAACATGATCTATATCACAAAAAAAAATCAATGACACTATATGAAGATAGATAATGGGTCTAAATAGTACATAATGAATAATATTCTACCTAGATGTAATAGATCAGTTACATGGTCAGAGTCATGTGATGATGCCATATCTATAAATTATAATGCTCATGGAATATGATATGTGTTGATTAGAATTAGAGGTATGAAAACATGAACATACCAAGTTTCTAGTATGAAAAGTCAATGAGCTTTCATTTGAGCTATGAAATGAGTGGAGGTCATTCAAACCCATTATAGTCATACAATCCTCATTTTCCAAGTTTTCTTCCTCCATTAACCAAAAATATCTATGAATAGTAGAATTTGGTTGAGCACCATGGCACAATTATCATTCAACCATGCTTTGTTCTTTAATTAAATAAACACCCTCATCAAATTTCAACTCCTCATTTTCAATGGATCTTTTACACATCCTCTAGCACCATCATGCTTCCATTTTCCATGGCCAACCTCAATGAAACTCCACATATGTTATACACTAGTGGTAACATTAATTTTGATCAACCAATAAAACTTCCATGCATTCTTGAATGGAGATGTGCAATTATTTGACTAAATTTAATGCTAATTAAAATGAATGTTCCTCTTAGTCAACTATCCATATAACTTCTCAAAATAACCATGCATGTACTCTATACAATGTGATTATTCATTACTGATATAAAAATGATACTCCCTTAATATTTTTTATCTTGTTCAATACTATTAGGTTCATGCATGAATGCTTTATGCACAAATATGGAAACTTATGATGAGTTGTACTATTGAGATTGAACTTCCATTTGTGGTTTAAATGTGTAATTTTTAGAAAATTCAACTACTAAAACAATTAAACCAAGTGGGAATGTGTTCTTACTTATCTTTAAATGTTCATCCAACCATATAGATCTATATGTGTGCCTGTCACACTCATAAATAAATTTCTCCTTAAATTTGACCATAAATTCTAAAATGTGTATCTATTTTGTAATAGGGTCACACCTTTTAGATTATTTGTCATCTTTTACTTGATAAGTCACAAATTTATATTTACTTAACCCTCTAATTCTAGTCCAATTTCACTTGTTTCATCTTCATGGAAACATTTTTTTAGTATTGAAAATCCACCACAAATGTTCCTTTTTCCATCTAAACATGCTTTGTTATAAAATAAATGTCCATTCAATCTTTCATAAAAAATGGTTGGAATAAATTCCCTATTTGATTTTGGTAGAAATTCTAAGCCACGCTCCTATAAAATATTATTAGTATGCAAAGTATAATGAATATGGCGTAAAACATCATAGTGCATTGAAAACTCAACATGTTGATTACAACAATAAGTGGTTCATGTGTGATTTATTTTTATATAAAAATCTTTGGCCATATCAAAATATCTTTGAATAATATATATTTTTGGATGTATTTCCAAAAACTTGGATTACAATTTTGTTTGAGTCATATCCAAGAAATATTTCATATATAGTTCATGATTATGAGAACTAATTTTTATTTTGACTACATCTATTGCATTAGGAGAAACTATAATATTTTCCTTCCAAAATTGTGCAAGTAACTCTTTTAGAGCATCAACTATAGCCTTGTCATTTCATGGAAGTCAACCAAAGAATGCCTAGAGGTCATTGGTTTGGGTTCATTAAGTATTTTCCATGTTGAAATTGCTTTCATTAATAGTTTTTTTTAATATATCAAGCATTCAATTTGTTTTTTAAATTAATCATTTTTTCCTTATTTAGCTACTTATTGTATAAGTTATGGTTACACATTGAGTAGCATTGCAACCTTTATTGTGTGATTTAGGGCCTACAATATGATATGCATCATGTATGTTTTCAATAATTTTAGCATTTTCATTATCCATATTAGATGTTATTAGCCCTAATGTTTGCATGGTAGGTCTCATCTTAATCATTGTCATCAATGAAATAAACAATTAACATATTTTAGTATCATTAATCAAAATATGGAAGAAACTATTCTAAATTTCCTGAGCCATGGAGGTCATACAACTTTTTAAGCATTGGTTTTAAAATATTTTCATCAACTTCAATTAAGTACTTACCTTTTCTATGCATAATTATTGGGCATGTTGTTACTAGTGGAACTATCGAGAGGGTATTTCAAAATTGTCATTACTTCATTGATTAGTGGTGGGATGAAATTTTATTCATTGTTTCTTTCCTCATTATATGATTCCATGAAATTTTATTCATTGTTAATTTCATCATTATTTCTTTGCATGAAAATTTATTCATTGATGGGGGGTAAGTTATCATGCATACAATCATCATCAACAATATATAAAACACTATATATTGAATGTGAGTTTCAAACATTATTTAATTCATTATTTTCAATTTTAGCATTGTTAAATTTAGTATTTCCTATTCCATCATTATTAAATTTATTATTTTTTATTTCATCATTATTCAATTCATTATTTTCAATTACGTCATTAGCTATGGTATTTGGCTCATTAGAGATAATTTATGTGACTTGTTTTAAATGAAGTGATTGCATTCATACCTTGATTTTTATCTCACCTATTATATGTGATCAAGTGTTTTGTTCTTTAACTTATTTCTCTTTCTCAAACATGATTCATCACCCATTGGACAATTTATAGCTTTTCGAAGGTGGGATTCAAAAAAGCACTTGATAACTCTTGTGCTTAACTTATAAGTACTACAGAAGCACAAAGAGAATGTTTGTGGGGATAAATTTCTTGAATCAGGTAAAAAAGTATGTTGAAAAGTAATTTTTTGTCTATAACAAAGATAATTCGTACACATTATGGTATAACACATTTGTTATTATAACACATACACATTATGGTATAATGCATATAGATTATCTTATAATGCATACACATTACCCAACACATTTGTGTTACCATAACACATACAATTTGTAGTATAACATGTATGCATTATATATTTGAATTCAAAATCCAAGCCTTTTGGCTAAAATATGACATGTATTCCCCATTAAAAGGCTTGGACTTACCAATCTACAACAAAGTTCAAGAACATTGATAGAAAACAACAAATCTCAACTTCCCTCATGAAATAAATAGGAATTTAAAAAATAAAATTACAAAAAAACTATTACCATGATGATGATCACACTCTCCTCTTTTTAAATATATGATTTTTATAATTTTTTGACTATTTTAAGGTTAAAAACTATGTTGATTTCTAATTGTAGCTTTTTTAGGCCAGCACATGCCATAAATATACATGTTAATGTAATTTATTTTTCATTCATCCATGTGTAAAAATAATTTATATGGCCAAAAACTAGGCTTAATTATACACACATTGAGAAAATCCATTTTCATTTTTTAAAAGTATTTAAGGGGGCAACACAACTGGCTACCCATTTTTTTAAATCAATTTTTAGGATTTATTTGCTTATAAAATTAATAATAATAAAATATTCATTGATAAAATCTAAAAAAAGATAAGTCAGAAAATAAAAGATATTATCTAAATATTCACCAAAGTGTTTCAAACAATATTAAATAATACTCAAAAAATGGTGGACCACGTTGCCATCTATCCACTTTGTATTCTTGAAAAAAAAAGAGTTACTATTCAAATTTTATTTGTTTGACCTAATTATACTATCATTTTTTAAAAAATAGTGTCTTTAAAACTAGACTTTAAATGCTACAACTAATGTTCTTATAGCATCTTCAAATTTTGAGTGTATCTATTTCAAATTATCTACATAAATTCAATTTTCTAAAATTTTAGGAAAATAATGTCTATGGGTAGCTCTTTTTTGTCCCCCAACTTTATGCACTTACTCTATACCAAATTAATAAAAATGAACCACCTCCCCATTTGCTCCATTTTTCATTGAACTATCTTCCCCATTTAATCACTTTTTCACTTAAGTTGTTAGAGGAAGTCAGGGAAGATTATCTTAGGTTTTGAATGGTTGTCACACTCCACATTATCATTAAAAGGGTGAAAAATAAGTGAATAAGTTAAAAAATTTAAGCATAATTGATCAAAAGATTATAACAGATGAATACCAATAATTCATGTTATTAAAATTTCAACTAGGGGAAACTGAGGTATAGGTTCAATAACATTAACATCTTGCATTGTCTATGAATCACCAAGGGTTGTATGTATCAAAGTTTCAATAAAAAATTATAAATGGTTAGAGTTGAGTACAACTTACAATCACTTACAAAATTAAATAGAACAACCTAAAACAAAATAATCATTTGATTTTACTAAATCAATTTCATTTAGTTCAGCAAACATGTCCTCAATTATTTGTGTTGATATATATTCAACTTCATTAGATGATTCTCCAAATATATAAAAATTCTTATTCCTTGTTCATTTGAGCCATGTAACATTATTGGAGACATTTCATCTACCAATGAGTGAAGGATCTCAAAAGGATCACAACCATGTTTTAACTCATAAATAGTTATTGAATTGACTGATAATATACATAAAATTTCATATACATTATTATATACCATTGTATACTAATGAAAAGATAATTATAAGAATAACATATCCATACATTCTTGTATATGAAAGGTTCAACATGTAGATAGAATAAAAAAATTGTTTATATGAATTGTATATTTATCAAAGGGATAAAAATGAAATGCATTATCCATATGCATTGAAATAATATAGAATAATGTATTGAATGCATTGTATCTACATGAAGATATTGAATGTAGTGTGTTGTTTGTATGCATTGTCTAAGATTAAATGTAGTGCACTATATGTGAAATTAAAAAATGACACATTATTTGTACATTGAAGGGATTGGATGCAATGTGTTTTTAGTATGCATTGTCTAGGATTAAATGTAATTTATTATTTGTGAAATTTATATACTAAAGGATTTATAACCCCATTATATGAACACTTTATATAATATCATAAAATAAAACATTTGGTAAAATAAAATATGCTTATTTTCTTCATTTCTTCTACCATGGGTAGAGAAATAGTGAAAGAGAAGCCATCCAAGAGGGAGTGTATGTGGAGTGAGGACATTATTATCTATTGACTAAAAACACTTTTTACTTTTATTTGTATAGTCTATAGAATTATGACGTGAATAATCACAAGTTATTATAAAAGTACCTTCTCTATAGAAAATGTTAACAAAATTTCCAACAAATTGTTTTAAGCCTTCAACAAAAAATGTACCTTCTCCACATATAACTGAAAGGGGCTATGACTATTAATAATAAGTCGTGTCTAAAAATTAAATTATTAAAGCATCTTATTTTAGGCAATGAATATTGATAATCACCATAAATAGAAGAATAATGTGATTACAAAATGCATGTGCACACCATGAATAATGAAATCATTATCTTTTTCATGAATATCCCACTTGGTCATGAAAAATAGTTGATATTTATCAATACTATTTAATTGAGATTGAAAAAATATTTTCGAAGGAAAAGGAGCTCCAAAATTCACCACTACATGCTAAAAACATCATAATTTTTTCAATCAATTTCTCCAAGTAAGAAGAAAAAATATCTTATGATGATCAATTGGATGTCAAATTTAGGGTTTAAAACTAAATTATGACTATAAATAGAAAAACAAAAAATTGAATCTCCACCACCAACATGGATGGCATTATAGGTTATGCCAAACCATCTGAAACCATGACACCAATACATGACATCATATATTTACTTGTGAAAAGAAAAAGAAAAATATTTAAATTAAGATAATATATCTTAAATATTAGATAAAATGACCTCACTACATGACATAATAAAACTTACATAATATTTGAAAGAGGAAAAAAAAATAGAAAATAATGAATTGGAGATAACTATACATTTCACAATATAAAACATAAGAACAAGGGAGTTGGTGAGTTTGCATTCTATATCATGAACTACATATCATGGAGACTAATCTTCATTATCAAGGATAACTACCAATGTGGTATTACATAGTGAACATATCACATTGGTCATGGTTGGAATGGATAGAGTGAACATAGATAGAATAACCATTACATTATCTTTTTATTCCTTTTTTGATGGGCCCTACTTATTACATCCTTGATTCTGAGTGTAATTAGATGGTACATTCAATGTGAGCTTAGAATAGAGGATGTAATAAGTAACCAAATGGATAGAGCAATGGTAGATAGAACAACTAGAGGGGGAATGGATGTAAACTACCAACATGATATACCACACCAAATGTACCAGCTGGTTATGCTCAGAATCAAGGATCTAATAAGTGATCCAACCCAAATAATTTATAAGCATTGAGCATAAACAAATGATACATTCAATGTGGACTACCATGATTGTAGTTGACCTTCCATCCTTGTTGGTTACTCCATCTATTTAATTTATTTAGAATAACAATAATAAAAAAATAAGTTTTATATAATGTAATTTCTATAAAAGATAATGATTTATTTATTATTATTGTTATTGTAAGGAAACATATAATGTTTAATGCTTTATGTAATGCTCATGCAAACATCTAAATAGAACATGAGAATGGCACATGAATATACACACAACTTCTAATTTTCTCAGACATAGGGCATAGTAAGTTAAATTAAAATTAACTTTTTATTTTCTTGACCAACAACATTACACACCAATATTAAATAACATTAATAAAACAATGGTAAAATGATGAATAATGAGAGTTGAATACTTTTATTGGACCATTGACATGTTATATATAATTGGAATGCATACTGAGTGTAACCAGCTAGTATATTTGTGTAATTCCATGTTCTCCATTGACCTCCACATCCTCATTGGTTACTCCATCTATTAGTGTTCAATCTATCCCATTACAAGTAAGTCTTTCTTTGTTTTATTGTTGTTATTATTAAAAAAAAGATTTAATGGGTTAAATCCATGTTTCTTATGTAGACAAAGTAACCAAATTGGACATGGAGGTCAACTACCAATGTGGTAGTACATGTTAAACATATCAACTAGTTATATTCAATGCTCATCTCATAAAATATCCCTAATTCTAAGAATAATCAACTAGTACATTCAACATAGACTACCACATAGATAGTTGATCTCCATATCCTTGCTAGTTACTCCATATTCTAGTGGGGACATGGAGGTCAACTCCCCACATGGTAGTCCATAATGAACATACCACTTGGCTACACTTAGAATTGGGGATATTTTATGAGCACTTAGCATAAATAATTAGTATATTTAGTATTGACTTCCACATTGTTAGTTGACTTCCATGTCCCTATTGGTTACTCCATATACCAGTGCAGGTTATTATTGTAAATAAATCAAGTAATTTGATAGAGTAACCAATGGGGACATGAACATACTAATTGGCTAAACTCAATGATCATGTGCATATAAAATATTATTGAATCTAAGCATAACCAAATGGCACATTCAACATGGACTACAAACCTTTGCTTACCTAATCTCTTTATAATAAAAAGTTAACTACTTTATTTGAAATAATAATAGAGTTATAGTATATGGAGTAACCAACAGGGAAGTGGGAGTAAACTATCAACATGGTAATCCATGTTGAACATAACAACTAGTTACATTTAACATTCATTGTGCTCATTAACTATCTTAGATTCATAACATAACTAGTTGGTATATTTAGTGTGGACTAACACACTTGCAATTGACCTCCATGTCCTTGCTAATTACTATGTCCATTTTGTTAGTCCATGTGGTAATATTTGTGTGTAAAATTAAAAGTTAATGTTAGTTAAATGTATCATACTCCCCATTTCCATTCATAACACCTTAACTAACTAGTACATTCAAGTTTATAGATGATGTGTCTATAGGTCCCATGAAAGTGGTCAAGTCTCCTTGCTTTTTGTTTTGTTAACATCCATTAAGATTAGATATTGGTTAAGAAACTTAAAAGTTAACCTTAGTTGAATTCATTGTTATTTATGACCAAGAATGTAAAGAATTAGAAAAGTTACTCGTGCCATTTAGTTGTTCCATTTCAACATATCTTGCACCTTTACCCTATTCTATTTTGGCATCTATACAATGCTAAAACATATTGTGCTCTTTATATTCCTCAAAGATTATACTAGTATACTAATTATGGGTTATGCAAATAAGGCTTATACTAGTAGTCGATATTCCTCACAACTAATGCTTTGATATTCATCAATCTATAAAAACACAAGGAAATATTATTAGAATACCCATAATCAATTATGCAATGTGGAATGTTTTTGTAGATTTTTATGTATTTGATAAGAGTATTAAATATTCCACCCAATGCATAATTCTTCAAATCTTATATGTCTACTAATTGTGTTATCCAAAATAATAATAATACTATGGATAAGAGGTACGTAATATGAAATGTTCAATTTAATACCATCAATAATTGAAGTAGAATTAAATGTTCACTTATTTCCTCAAACCATAAATACTATACACATATTTTAAACACACATCACATGTATCACAAAAATTAAAAATATGCAATACATAAATGATGTCCATATTTTCCTATAAAAAATTATAAAATAATTAAAAAACATAAACATTGATAAACAATTAACATTGATAAATAATTAACATTGACATAAAAAGAAATGATAAACATATACAAACACATTTAAAAAAATAGAAAATAATTAACAAACATCAACACTGATATGGTGTCCAAAATCCTATGCATGCTTTGAATAAACACCAACTAAGAAGATGCATATAAAAATTATATATAATGTAAATTTAATGGAACTTGGGTGTCTATCGTGATAGAATCATGTTTTGTGATTTGACAAGCAATATGGGAAGAAGACCAAGGTGTTGTATTTTTACAATGAAAGTGAATAAAAATACAAGGAGTTTGATAGTTTTTCAGGGTGACAAAGATAAAGATGGAGCTCACAGTTTCTTATAAACCTCAATAGAATTGGGTTCCAGAAAAGAGGAATTCGTCTATCATAAAAGGGTACTCTGGTCTATAGGTTCTACTATTTCTAAAATTTTGAGTCTTATTCTAACATTTACTGAATTTAATTAGAGGGACTAAATTTATGTGATATGCTTGTTAAGGATTAGCGTTTATATTATGTGGTTTACTTTAGTAAATAGTGATTATATTATTACCTAAGTTAGATTTTATTATTTAGTATGTTATTATTATGAATAACAACAATAATATAGGGTAGATATTATAGATAATTTAGAATTTTTTTTTAATGATTATAGGGATCGAAGCATCCCCAATTATAGTAAATAAGTCTCCTATAAATATGTATGTATTTTGATTAATAAAATATGTTGATTTGATGGATAGACAAGATATTGTGCTTTGCACATTTTCCAGTGTTTGACTCTACCAAATAATGGATTAATCTCATTATTTGATATTAGATTGGGTTTTTATTATGAAACCTCTATGTAAATTCAAGCCTTATCCATAACAAGCAATGCAAACCATGTATGGAAGTCTTATCATTTGAGAGGCTTTTCATTCATACTGATAATAGAAGGGAAGTGGAGACCATATGCAGATATGTTATCATTTGTATGAGTGATTAAATTATAGTCTATTTTTTTTGTGATTCAATTGTGTGTGTGTTGAAATAGACTCACAAAAATCATCATATATTTTTTGTTTATTAAAAAAATTTGATGATTAAAATATCCGTAGAAAGATAAATATGAAAAAAAGAAAACCCAGAAATGGTTTTGACAAATTTTGAAAATTATAAAAACAGTTTTGCATGCAAAATGAGGCATCAATGGTATTAAAAAAAATTGAAGTTGCAGAGGAAGGAGGATAAAAGTAAGGAAGATTTTTTTTGAAACAGATCATTGCATAAGGGGAGAATTTTATTGAATGGCTCATCATACCTTCAACATAGTATCTCAGTCCAGACTATAAACTTTAACTCTGTAGTTGCTTGCGAATCTTCTACATAAAGGCTGACGCCCTCCACATTCACATTCATCTCAGGCTCTCAAACCTATCTTCAAACTTGATCAGCTCTACAGATCTTGAAAAATGACATAGCATTTCTATTTCCTTCATACGGTATATCCAGCTTGAAATGACAACAATAAAATCTTCAAAATCATAGGCAGATTGATCCGTAGTTTTTTTTAAGAGTGTTTTTTTTTTTTTTTAATTTAGGCCTTTACATTGTTTTTGATTTTTAGATAAGTCGGTAGTTTTTTGGTATGATTTTTAGTTTTTATAGTTTTTCTATTATTTTAGTTTTGTTTATATATTATGTTTTTATTTTTATTTTTTTTCGGTAGTGGTTTTAATATTATTTGTGGCTTAGGTTATTAAAAATGATTTTATTTTATATTTGGTTTTTAGTTATAGATCTTGGTATTTAGAATATAGATTTGAGGTTTAAATAGATTTAGTATTTAGATCCTAAGTATTTACATTGTTTTTTAAAAAAAAAGATAAGTCGGTAGTTTTTTCGTATGATTTTTAGTTTTTATAGTTTTTTTATTATTTTAGTTTTGTTTATATATTATGTTTTTATTTTTATTTTTTTCCGGTAGTGGTTTTAATATTATTTGTGGCTTAGGTTATTAAAAATGATTTTATTTTATATTTGGTTTCTAGTTATAGATCTTGGTATTTAGAATATAGATTTGAGGTTTAAATAGATTTAGTATTTAGATCCTAAGTTTTTAAAAAAAGTTATGTCATGATCATTTTAACTAGTTTATTTTTATGTTTAAATTTTTTATAATATTTGAATTTCGTCTTGTTTGTTTTTACTTTTTAAAGTTTAGTAATTAGTATTTTGTTAAAAGTTTTAGATTTTTTTAAGGGTATTCTTATCTAATGTAAACAAAATTTAAATATATATAGATATGTGAGTCATTTTTTAGTTTGTGTTATTTTTTCAATATTTTGAATTTAGAGTTTTTTTTTTAATAATTATTTGAGGGTTAAGTCTTTCTTTGATCAAAAGTTTTTAATTAAATATTATGTTAATAGGTAAATGAAAATTTATTAAAACATGGATGTAATAAAATCTCCTCTCCAATATAAATATTTCATATTATATAATGGGTGTATTTTTAGGCAAACCTCACATCCACAAGTTAATCTTGTGGGAGGGTAATATAGTGATGAGTAGTTGTTTTTTATTTTCTCATGTAAACTTTAAGGAAGGGAATGTTAAGATTAACATTTACATTATGAATTTTACTCTGATAAATATTAATTATATTATTATTTAAGATAAATTTTATTGTTTGGTATATTATTATTGTGAATAATAACAATAATATACTAGTAGCATCCCCAATTATAAGAAATATGTCTCTTATATATATATATATATATATATATATATATATATATATATATATATTCATTTTGATTAATAAAATATATTGATTTGACAAATAGATAAAATATTATACTCTACATATTTATGAGTCTATAGCTCTACCAAATAATAGATTAATCTCATTAATTCTCTAGACTAGGGTGATATAATAAGAAAACATGGCTTAGTGGACATCCAATTTAAAATTATTTTGTAGATTATTTATTTTAGAATATTAGTCTTTAAAAGTAATGGTTTGAAACTTATAGGTTGCTTCAAAGTTGAAAGAGATGCTAGTGATTGATACAAATGTATAGTATCTCGAGTCATGTGGTTTTAATTTTCTCAAAAATCTAATTCTAATAGGAATAGGAGGAATTGATGAAATGCTAATTAGAGGTTAAAATGAGCAATAGACAAAAAATTATTCTTTATTTCCTTTGAAATATTTTCATGGTCTTTACAGTGATAACCCTAGCCAATAATGACAAAATCTCTAGAGAATATTCAACTAATTATGGTGGAGGTGCTAACAATTATATTAATTATAGTTTTGAATTGAGTCTCCACAACAATATCCCTACCTAATAATGGGGAAATAACTAGACAATATTTAGTCTCCAAATGAGTCTCCAAAATGATAGTTTTATGCATAAACCCTAGTATTCCAATGATACAACATATTCACTTTTTAATGTAAATGGAGTAGGGCGATTTAACAACGTACCTAGTAAGTAGTTAAAATGAAGGTAGGGGCACATTTGATAGGTATCAAGGTTTCAAAAATTGAACTAATAGTTCCTACATAATTTGTAATCTTGATAATGGTAATGAATAAATAATAAGGTAGGGGACACAAAACTCATAAAGGGGCATGCGAATTGAAAATGATGATATCATATGTGTATATGATTTGTTTGAATTTAAAAATCATTCAAATTGAATGCATGTTGGTAGTGCTATCAATCCTAACGATGATGGACGGGGAAGATGGAAATGCCATAGGTTAACTGACTAATGGAAGGCTCTGAGAGTGACCATCTAGGGGTAAATGTCCAATGTGGCAGTTCATGCCAAACATACTAGTTGGTTACACTCAATGCCTGGCAATAACCTCCAAAAAATAACATTATTTTAGTTTATGCCAAATCGATTAATTTTTTTGGATAGTGAAAGTGCACTGGATTTAAATGAACAAAATTAAAAAAAATATATAAATAAAAATCTCATGTCCTTTGAAGATCCAAGGTGGTGTCATAAGTTCCATAAAGTTGCAGTAAGTGTGCAAAGTTTTAGTAAGTGTGCAAAGTTTTAAATTTAAACCAATAATGAGAAAATAATCAATATAAATGGAATTTCAAATATTTTGTAAAGTCTAAGTAGGGAGGGAATTTCCTTGATAGCATTCTAAGTGTGTAAAGCATGAGTTAACAACAACAGTGTCAACAATGAATTTGAGGTGTTATGTTGATGAGTTGGCACTATAATTTGAATTACATATTAAAATAGAAAGATAATGACATCATGCAATTCAAAATCCTAAAATTCAAGTAGTATTAAAAATAAATATTAATATTAAAAAAAAAAAAATGAAGTGTTGAATTGATCCCATAAAAGTTAAGACTATGAATCTTTGTAGAAAATAATGTGTTATCCACTGAGATGTATAGGATCAATGAGTTAGTGAGGTTAGGTGGCATAATTGAGTAAAAATGGCAAGTTGGATCCTTCATATGAATGTTCAAGGAGTGAGTTCAAAGTTGGTAATCATTAAGTGACAATGGTGGTTAGACATGAATTTTAATATTTTAAGAATTATGATGTTGACAAGCGTAGCATGAATGTAAGTTTGGCAATGCATTTGAGGAATTGTGTCTAACACATACATACATATTAACCATCACCTTAATTTTACTCAAGATATATGTATACATATAATATTAATCCATTCCTCTGTCATTATTAATTTTACTAATGTCTGACATTAATTATCATTTTTAATCATGTTAACATTATCCTAGCATCTCCCAATTACATATTTATTCATCATAGTAAATTTATCCCTTATTCCATCAAACCATTGCATCAATTAATCATCCTCTTATAATATCATTTAATCACTTATAAAATCCTCACATTATTTGGGAATTTTATATTCCTATCTCCCTACCCTTAGCTAACACCACTAACCCTTCATACAAATCACATCACTAATCCCATTCTAATCATCATTAACTAAACCCAATAAAATCTATAGAAATATAAAGCTTCCTATAAATACACACTAAACTTATTCTAAATATTCATAAGAATTTTTAATTCTTAGGAAATATTTGCACCATAGATATTCATTCTCTATGATGAAATATTTCCCTTCATTTCCTCCATCACCTCTTATATAATCATCCATACCCCATGTAAACCGAAGAATAATAAGAAGAAGAGATTAAATAATATATATTTCATGTTATCATCTTCTCAAATAAAATTATCTAATCCATGTCAAAATGATGTCTAAGTCTTGAGCCAACATAGCAATCCCACATTCAATTATCCTGAATATATATCATTCTTTTGGGATCACCTATTACTTGTCAAGGAAGTAATATTTATTTATGATTTGAGGTATAATTTACTATAGTTCATGCTATTTTGCTTATAAGTCTTTTCCTTTTCTCAATAAGAGGTGTTTGTGTAGGTTAAGATATATTAGGAATTCTGCTTTTCATCTTTTGTTCCGTGCATTTGAATTATACACCTAATTTTATAGGTCACATTTTGATGACAGCAGTGGAGTGTACCCCTAACATGTGCTTATTGAGTCTTTGGTATGTGATAACAAGCTCGCAGGTACCTCTGGACAAAGATTTGGAAGCTAAAATTTCAATAAATTGTAAATTTTCATTTCTAAACTGCACGTGGCATTATTCTGTGTAAACTCAACTTTGCTCTCTGGAAACACAATTTTGCTTTTGATGGTCTTGATTTTGCTCTTAACCACTACGATGTGACTAACTGATTATCTATTAAAAATCACATTTCTCTATTTGAGAAATTTTTTTAAGTACTAATGATTTTGACATTATTTTGTCATTTCACATCTTGTAGACTCTCTGTGTGTAAGTTCGAATTCACTTCTACAAAGACATTGCTTCGATCATGATAGACATGAATTCAATCCAAACAATCATAATTTTTCACTGAAACATCTGATCGTTTTAAATCTATGACTATTGTATATGAATTTGCATTTATCGATTTACGATTTTTCTATTAATACTAACGATTTTGATAATATTTTAATTTTTTTTTTGAGTTTTGTTTTTATTTTTTTACAGGTGTGAATTCGTAATTGAGAAAAGTGATATCGATTTCAATAGATGTGACCTCACCCACTAGAGTTTTTATTCCACTCTTCAGTGTTAGATTTAACCATTAGAAGTTAAACTTATTTTTTATGATAAGTCTATGAAAACTCATGTCTTTTGATTTACGATTTCACTTTTTGTACTAAAGAATTTGACACTATTTTAACCATTTTGTGTTGTTTTAGTATTTTTGTCAGTAGATTTATGAATTAACTGATGCAAAAACATGACATCAACTTTGAAAAATGTGCATTCATTAATACTAAACTCAGATTTGCACCCAAAAATGGATTTGCTAATTGTACAAGCGAATTCACAGTATGGTTTTCCACTAAATAGTTAATCTTTCGGAAGCCATAAATTTTGACTCAGATTTCTGTTTGACCTTAGATTTAGGGAAAAAGTAAGGTATTGAAAATAAGAACCTATTCATGTAAATTATTATTTTTTTTTTCAAACTATTTGTAACTTCACATTTTATTTGTTGTGGCTTTGATCTGTATATTCCTGAGTTTACTATCGACATAAGCGGCTTCACTCCCTATTTGCTTTCTTTAAGTAATCATTATTTTTAGTGATTTCACCCAATGCATAAGTTACCTTGGAAAGTGTATTTGTGATATTACTGTGCATAAAAGTGTTTTTTATTTCTATGTTTTTTAGGTTGCCTTCCTAGATTCGAGTCAAACTACTGACCTTTATGTTGGAGGATCTGCGTGCCAAATACATAGCATATAAAACCTTACATAACATATTTTGTCACATTTAATTAAGGTTAATCAAATTGTGTGTGTCAAAATTAATTTATTTATCATAATAATTTTATTTGGTTTTTTGTTTTCCTAAGGATAGTGTTGTGTATGTTCTCCCTTTGCACCTATAGGGAGATTTTGGGGATCAAAAATAGCCTATAAACCTCCTTCCTTTTTATTCTATATGGGTAACATGAAGCTGAATTCATCCCCATGAAATTTTAATAGTATTTAGGTTGGTTGTGACATGGATTTCATCACCGCTCATTAATCCAAAATATGTGTTTTGGCATAGTATAAATATCAATGAAAGATGTCATAAAGCTAAGTATAATTACCCATATATGATACTATAAAGTGGGGAATTAATAATCTGAGACACACACATCATAAAACATCCTTATATGGAATTGGACCCACATACTACATGGTATTTATGGACTTCAATATCAAGCCTTATCATGCCTAAATTAATAACTTTGACCCAAAATAAATTTTAGTGCATGAAAAGCAACATTACCGAAGAGAAATCACCATACAAAAATGTACGATGTGGGTTGGGAGACCAACCTAGTCACCACTTTATGTGAGTATATTAGTAGGTTGGTAGTTGCGGTCCATACTGATATCTAATAATGTAGTATTATTTCTTGTCATATCTTATTTGAGTGTTGTTGAGACCCATGCTATTAGTACACCTTCACACCAAGAAAGAACCACATTGACATTAAAATCCTAGTCAAACAAAGACATAGACATCCCTTCATCATCCCAAACAAGTCATAATTCAACCTTATCCGTAGTCCAAACATCTAATCTACCTAATTTCCCCTAATCATAACTTCCTTGTGCAATCCTTAGTCCAATTACACATCATTCCAACAAGTCATAATTCAAATGCAACAAAATAATAGACTAAACATAGTCTAAAAACCTAGTCTAAACAATGTATATTAGTTTAAACATACATAAAAAAACATTCCTTATCAAAACCCCAACCAATCAACCTCTTAAACTTAGTCCAATCCCATCATTACCTCATCAAACAACATCACCTATAGTCTAAGCTTGTCTATATCCATACTTTTCAATAAATCACACCAATCCAAAAAACTTTACAATCATCTATACATAAATCCAACTATAAAGTCTAATCATATGCTTTTCTTGATCAACATAGGCAAATAACCCCTTCACTTGTCGTAATCATCATCATAAGATTTTTTGCATCTAAACCTAGTTAAGTTTGAATCATACACTCACTAAAATCAAATCATACCTCAGTTCAAATCATCCAATTCATCAATACAACTTGAGAAGATATTTTAACCACTTGAGATAGTGTAAATCAAATCAAGTCAACATTGTCAAAGGTCATTCATAACCTAGTCATGTCTCTTTAGCTAGTCCCCCAATATTAGTCAAATCCAAGATCTTGTCGTAGCTCATCATCATGTCTAAATCAACATCAAAGGTTATTATACCCTAATCAATTCCAAACATCAAGAGTTTATCTATCTCATTTATAAATAAAATTTTCTCAAGCTCATCTATTTGACACATATCACATGCCATAAAACATCTCATATCACATTTATCCAGGGTCAAGCTTGAAACTAAACTAAAGTAAGCCTTAATCAAATAGTTCAAAATCCAAATTCGTTACACCTCATCCAAACCTACCACTTTCATCTCTTAATATTTTTCCTTCAATCCCTCAAACCTATCGATTGGGGCTAATAAATCACATCCTCCATCCTTTCTCTAGGCTTTATCCATGGTGTCCCAAACATATTTAAATGTTTCCCTATTTGAAAAAATACATATTTTCCAACAAATATACTAACCTTTTGTGGCTACTAGAAATAGGTGCCTGACTTCCTACATAATTTGATCCCATAAACATAAATTACTTCATAATCAATAATCATCTAGTCTTTCTACATCAACATTAGTTTAATCCTAGCCTCTACACTATCTCATCATAATCAAACTTTCCATCCACCATCAAATTAGCTAATGGAACCCTATATTTGAAATCTTATCCTTTGATCCACCTAAAAAAAATCATCTAATTATGTCCTATCATCACTACACCAAGGATAATAATTTGATTTAAAGTATATTGTTTTCACATTCAAGAAAAATAGTGAAAAAATACAATATACTCATCTAAGTGAATCCTTGGAATCCATATTTTATAAACTATATATGACTAATATTATCAACTACCCACACACTAAGCCTCTTGACCTAAATAGACCTAATCACTCTTGGTATACATAAGGCCAATTTTTTCAGTAACATATAACTTAAGGGCATTCCACCAATATATGCCTATATTTAAAAATAAATATCCAAGATCTCGTCAACCTTGGTGACATCAAAATTATGATCGAATCATATTAATTCACATCTAAGAGTGAGAAATAAGGTATATGCCAAGATTCTAAGAAATAAGGTATATGCCAAGGTTCCATTACAAACCACAATCAAACTCATCCATTTCCAAATGAATGCCATGAACACATATCCATATTTAATAGGCCCATCTTCTATAGAGAACCCATCAATGATAAGCATCCTTACAACCACCCATATTTCGTTACATATCTTATTTTATATTCACATCACAAACATCATCCATGTCTATGTCAGGTTTAGCTTCAGAATAAACATCAATGTTATCTACATTAGATTTGGAAGAGGCCACATCCAATAGATATGTTGAAACAAGATCCATTCATATCATTTATGAGGATTTGGTTGCTATTAATATCTTCATAGATGAATCAATTTGTACAGTCAATTCAAATACCAATCGTCAAAAGGATTTATATTTTGATTTATTTTAGAATGATAATGTCAAAGATGAAACTATGGGACTTCAAGGTATTTATTAGCTGATGATTATTATAATGGATTTGATATAACTTTGGAAGTGTGTCCTATGAAGATCTTAATTGATCCTTTTGTGAATATTGAGGATGTTTTTTATATCATTGAAACAAGTCTTCTTAGTAACCTCTATGAAGAACATGCTACCCCTCAATGATCACCTTAACACAACCCTTAATTAGGACAAATATAATAATACACTATTATAATCCTTCCATAGTGACACATCAATTAAAAAAATCATGGGTATCGAAGATATTGTCCAATCGACATAACATAAATAAACCATCTTCGATTCAAAAAAATCAAAGTCAAAATACTTCAAATAATTAGCCAAATCAAAAGTAAATATACCCTAGTGGAAACCTCTTAGAGGCGGTATAGGAAATCAAAATCAAAACAATAAAAAATTAAAAAAATCAAAACCCATTAGTGAAAAATTCCTTGTGGCACTATTAGCCAAATCAAATCAATATCAAGTAGCAAGTCATAAAAATTATGTTGGTGAAAACATATTTGAGGTGCTAATAGATGAATAAATAAGCTTTGTGTCATTTGATCAATAAATCATTACAATGGTTTATATTTCTCAAATTATTAATATCATAGAATTGAATCAATTTAAATCCTTTGATCACATTATATCCAAAATCATTCACCCAAAGCACAAATAGAGCATCCAAAATCAATAATGATGTGTATGATTATTTGGTTTAATTTTTAATCATCTATCATCCACCCACATCATATGCATCAACCTCATATCAACACCTTCCTTGGAATAATCATATCTCATAGGAGATACGAAGATAATTGGTTGATATGTTTGGAGGAGTCAAAGTCAATAATCAAGAAATATAAATATGGTAGCATCAGTTAATCCCATGCCAATAGCATGATCCTAGTGTAAAACTATCCATGACAAGAATTAGATGAAGATCATAAAAATGTCAACATCAATCCTCTCAAACATCTCCAATATATAGATATTCCATAAATAAATTAAAAAATTAAAAATGATGATGATGATGATGATGATGATGATGATGATGATCATAATAATAATAATAATAATAATAATAATAATAATAATAATAATAATAATAATAATAATAATAATAATAATAATATGAATATGAATAATTATTTTTGTAATGGTTAAAACTAGTTTTGTTGTGCTTTAGGCAAGTACCATGATGAAAATTAGTTTCTAGAATCATGTGTAAATAATTTGTTTTCCACAAGTACCTTGATGCTTGGGGTATCCAATTCATTCCTAAATTCATGTCCTAAAATCCATTATCAATCCCATCCACATCACATTCCTCAACTTCCAACCATCCTTATGTGTCCCATTTGGTCTCCCATCATCCCTACCCATCCTAAGCATCATGTGCCATCCTTTTTTCCATCTTATTATGTCCATATTTTCTTCCTGTATTTAACTTATAAATGGAGTATAATATTTCTTGAGACATGTAATGGAAGCATCTTGGAAGATCCTCCAAGTGACACTTAAGTGACTAGATAGTTGGTTCCTATGTGATGTGGTCCTTAGGGGTCCATAGTCCATTATTAATTATCTCTCATCCCCTCTATCCATTATACACAATTTTTTTTATCATTCCATATACCATCATACCTCATCCTAGTTTCCCAACTCATGTTTTCATTTTGGTAGTGACCTCTTTTGTATATATGTACTCGAAAAAGACCTAAAAATCATAATAGATCCCAAAAGAATCATAAATCTAGAAAATCCAAAAATATCCTAGCTATTTTATTTTAAGTCCTAAGAAAAATACACATCCTTCTATAAAGATTCATCATGACTATCCCTTTAATATATTATTTATCAAATCCAACCTTCTAGCAAATATCATTACCTAGGGGGAAAATCAAGCAAGGCAAGTTGAATTATGATTCATTTACCCATCCCAAGGATTTTCAATGGGAAAATTGATAAATCACATGCAGATAAATATCACATATCATTAGTATGTAAATACTTGTGTGTTACTTATGTCATTTTCTCTGTTATTGTGATGTACATATCTTTGTTTGATCCTTAAGCATCTTAACTATATTTTATCAAACGTCTTGATCCACATTTTATCAATTTATAATTATGCATCTCTTTCATTACACATTATTAAAATATATTTATCAAATAATTATTGTCTATATTTTTTTTAACTTATCTTCTTTATCTTATCTTATGCTGGTACAATATAATAAAGCAAATATGTCATCTTGGTTCCTTATACCAATTATTCATTATGTTATGTGTTACTTTCACACTTTATTTTTAATATATTCATCTTTTTCATCAGTATAATATGCATTATGGCAATATGCCATCATGGTTACACATATCATGGTGCATATGTCCTAGTGCTACATTAAAAATGATTATTTAAAACATATGGATTAAGACTAATCAACATATAGTCCCACATAAACATCCTACCATCATAAAAAAAGCATCTTATCTAGATCAATCATCCCAATTAAATCATCTAACCTCTTATATGATAATCCTAACAAACCACCATCTTAATCATTATCAGATCCAAGTCAATTCTTCCATCAACATCCTATCATTATAAAATAACTTATCCTATCTAGAGCAATCACCCAAATCAAATTAATAAAATCCAATCATCAAATCAAACATATAATTACAATAATCTATAATTCATCTAATCATATTTAAAAATTACAATCATCACTAATCTAACATCTCATATAACATATCTAACAATCATCATTATCAACAATCCTCATCAATCCTTATCAATCTCCTAGGGGCATCCTTGGTTCATTGTCATCACCTCATCCTTCCTCATCTCTAACTTCATTTAATGGATAAATACATCATCTTAAGGTCCACATAAAATAGTAGGTAATACTCAGTCACATAAGGCATTTGAAGTCATCTTGGCTACAATATTATCAATCTATGCGATCACCCATCATCATCATTTAAACTCATAGTCACATAGTCCTCCACCACCAATAAACCATATAATGGATCATTTCCCTAATATTTATTTCAATATCTTACACCTATTGATTGGCAAAAACAAATTATGCTATACATCTTGTCTTCCATTAGTAAAAACTGAAATTAATCATCTAAGGCAATCCTCATTAGCATTTTATTTAACATCATCCATTATCCTCATCAATCATGATTGTTCCCACTATTAAATTATCATTATCCCATCTATCCTATTATCTATTGTCACATTACTCCTTCCTATGGAGAAATACATTATCACAAGGTTCACATAGACTATGTAGGCACTCAGTCAAATAGGGTGTCTGAGGCAAAATAATCATGTCACTTCCATGATAATCCATCCTAATAATAATTATTCTCCT
This sequence comes from Torreya grandis, assembly GCA_037957365.1. NCBI lineage: Eukaryota > Viridiplantae > Streptophyta > Pinopsida > Cupressales > Taxaceae > Torreya > Torreya grandis. Next base: position 4,560,075 of record JARHVA010000589.1, on the reverse strand, counting down.
CTAATCATATTTTTAATCAAATAAATCCTTGAGTTATAATCAAAAAATTAATCATCAATTAATTGGTTGAACAAT
>JARHVA010000589.1:4515000-4555000 GCA_037957365.1 Torreya grandis | reverse complement strand
ACCTCCAACCATGAGTCAAGATAAAAAGCCTCAAATCTCATACTCAAGGATATATACCATGCATATAGGTGATCCAAACATAACAAATTCCAAGATCTAACCTCTAACCATGAATATGATCCTTTCAACCTAAGCATCTAGGTGAGCTATGGATAAAAGCTTTTCAATCTATATCCTAATAACATGCAATCTCTTAGCTTTCAAGGATCCAAGATTGATCCACTAATTGGATAAACATTACAATGAGAGAGAATATTTATTTCTAGAATTTAAAAAGATAAATAAGATAATAAAGATAAAATGTGGCATGATATTCCACTTGGGATGAATAGTAACCACTAAAACCTCACATGCATCCATGTGCATAAGTCAAAAGGCAACCCATGTTCCTTAAAAAAATGTTCCATACTTGAGTGGATGAATAAAAACAAATAGTAAATATGCTTGTCTCTATGTGAAAAAGGTTAACAAAGTAGGTCCACTACTTTAGACATGATAAATACACCCCATATGACTCCTTTAATTATGCCTGACTCACACATGTGAGGGAAATAAACAATAGTGAACATCTTGTCTCCTTCCCATGTCCACACAAGAGTCCACAGGGATTCCAATCACCTTTTAACTTTTTTACACATGTGAATCATAGAGCCACCAAACATGGTGCCCCACACTATGATCTTGCAATCATACACTCCAAGATAAGCCCATGTAACTCACCAAGGACAAGACCCATGTCCTCTAATGGAGTGTTATGACCCATACTTGTCACACCAACATGATCACACTTGGGACCCTTTGTGTACCCAATACCACATCAACTTATAGCCACATCACTAGTATGCCACATCATCTGCATCACCTATAGACCACCAACCACATCACCTGCATGTCACATCACCAAGATGCCATATCACCATGAATAGTGACTATGAATAGTATCCAAGAATAGTGACATATGAATAGTGGATTCATACCCAATAGATAAAAGAGGCGCAAATTTTAGATCTATAGGACAATAAGGTGGTACAAGTTAATTTTAGGTTCATAATGAAGAAGCAAACAACTATCAAGGTCAAGACAAAAGTATAAGAGGAGGCTATTCATATAGAGGAAGAAGTCCATATAGAAGAGGTAGAGGAGAAGATTTTTGTGGAAAATGTTTTAAAAATGACATGTATGCTATCCATAGGGAATATAAATGTATTGATAATCTACAAACAAGACATATAAGAACTAAAGGAAACAATCAAGTTTTTCAAGCTAAGGAATAAAGTGTAGGATCACCATCACATGTGGAAAAACCTGAAGTAGGTGAGTCATTGGTGATGAGCAGAGTGTTGATAAATCCAAACAAATAAGTGAAGGAACTAGTCCAAATAAATTTCTTGTCCATGACTACATGCAAATCCAAATCTAAGTGTTATAAGGTTATCACTAATAGTGGTAATACAAATAACATGGTTTTCTTAATAATGGTTGAAAAACTAGGATTTAAGAGATTGATACATCCTACACCATAAAAAGTATCTTGGATACATAATGGAAATCAAGTACTAGTTAATAAATACTGTAAGGTTGATTTTTATATTATCAGCTATAAAGATGAAATACTTTGTGACATTATGTATATGTATGTTTGCTACATCTTGTTGCATAGACTTTGGAAATGTTATAGGAGAGTTATACATGATGGAAGGAATAACACATATATATTAGAAAATAATGGTAAAAAGTATACTTTGACACCATTGAAAGATCATAATGAATCCAAAAATAATACTAAGCTGTTAGTAGTGAGTGGAAAAAAGTTCTTGTATCCAATAAAGAAATAAAATGTTAGTTTTGAAGAACCCAAAGCTAATTTTAAAAACAACAAGGAGAAATAATGTTGTGAGTATCCCATAAAGAAATTATTTCTCATTAAGGATAAGATAGATGTGATAGAGTTGGAAAAAGAATATGGAAGCCATGTATAATTCTAGATAGAGGAAAAGAACATCCAAGTAGATTTGCATGTTTTCATGGAGTAAGCATTGGATGTAGAATTTGTGTAATCAAGTGCACACAAGGAGATAATTAATAATGTTAAGGTTTGAAAAGGAGTTGAAATTAAAGGTGTGATTAAGGATAAGGCATTCTTAGAAATATTTGATATGTAGCTTTTGAGAGATCATGGTGAGAATTGAAAACATGATAAGTATGCTAGCATTGGATAAGGGTTAGACAAAATTCCTTTGGAACATGTTGAGATTGTTTATGAGGTGAATGAGGTAACTCTTACTTTACCTAATATGTTTGTGCATTTTTTATGTCCAACCATGGATAAGGACTAAGTGTGGAATGGTCCATCATGTTCATTCATATGAGATGCATAGCGAAGAAGTTGACCAAGTGATTGATATGGAAATGGTGATTAGAGAATTGGTTTGTGTTGATGTTCCAACCAATGTGGAGTTTTTAAAACAAAATTGGAGATAAGAGAGTGTGATAGATCATGGGAACAAGTTAGTTCTCAAGGAGATATGTAGGTGAAGGCTCAATTTCAATGAATTTAGGAATATGAATAGCTTAAGGATGTTGGATAGGTTTTTGAGAAGATAAATACTTACATGGAACAATAATACAACATTGGGAAGGATGAATTGGAACAACATTAAATACCTCATGAGTAGGAGCTCATCAATACTTCTAAATTCATGAAGCTTGATGTAGGAGCATAGGATTAGAAGACTCATTTTTTTATTTTTATTTTGGTTTTGGATTTGAGTAGTTTTAAGAGGTTTTATTTAATCATTTTTAAGGTTTTTACGTATCTATCATTCCAAAATTTGGTCATTTGAGTCTAATAATGATTTTCTATCAAAATTGACTATTTAAAAAATTAAATTTGTAAAAGACATTTGAATGGTCTTTCTCATCACCTAATTCAACCAAAGGTCATGGTAATTCTTTGATGATGTCAAGAAAGGTCATATATATAGTTTTTTAATAGTTATAAGTCTCAATCTATGCTTAATCATGTTAAACTCAACTAAGTTTAATACTAATGTTGTCTTCTAGGTTAGCTAGATAATTTGAGAAAGTTTAGGAGATTGGAGTGAATAAGGGAGAAGGAGGAGAGAATTAATAAAGTGGATTAGTACATGGCAGGAAAGAGGAAATAAGAAAAGAAATCAAGAATCCAAGATAGGGAGAATTGGAAAATGAAGAAGTTTGTAAAAATAGGGTTGGCTAAACTGTGTCATACATTTGCAACAAGAATAATGAATGTACTTTTTGAGTATCAAGATTTAATTTCCATATTAATAATTATTGAGTTTATTTATTTTTTGAGAATCATTTTATTTGATTTGGAATAATGTTCATACCATTTTTAGTTTTGAAAATGCAGTACAAGTGTCTTCATAGTCAAGAACAAGGTTATAATAGTTAATAAGGTAGTCTTTTATAAAAATTTAAGATTGATCAAGAGATAAAATCAAGTAACAAGTAAATATAAATGTATATGAAGAGTTTTAAAATTTAAGATAATCCAAAATAGATCTTAAATTTTGAATTTCCGTTACATCTTAGCTCACTACCTATACATAGGTAGGAAAAGTACAATTATTATTACTTCTTGATTCCTCACTAAGCTAAGCTATGAGTTATATGTTATGGGAAAATTGAATATTAATTAGAATATATGATTTCATTTCTATTAATTAGTTGTAGTGTATATTTTTACATTATGATCATGATGAATTTTTATTTCAATAGTATTTTATGATGTATATATGTCATGATGTTATGGTCTAACTATTTGTTTGTTGTGATTTTGACATAGAAAAAACTCATACCTCATAGCATGATGGAGGGAGAGCATCATCAAAGAGGGTGAAATAGATGGAAATATTGGGGGATGATAGAGAATTTGACCAAAACCCTATACACATCACATTAGTTAGCACATGTTATATGAATAATGAAATGGTTAACATAATATGTTTTAATGTTGTTTGCATTTAGATAGTTACTTTATGCATGGTTATCTTAGTGTAATGATGATTTGGAATTAATATTATGTGTTTTTGTTATGTAGTATTTTTATTAAATCATTATAATTAGTTTATGTACTAAAATGAATGTGTGTGTGTGTGTGTGTGTGTGTGTGTGTGTGTGTGTGTGTGTGTGTGTGTGTGTATGTGTGTATATATATATATATATATATATATATATATATATATATATATATATATATATATATATATATATATATATACATATACATATACATATACATATACATACACATACATATACACACACACACACACACACACACACACACACACACACACACACACACACACACACACACACACACACACACACACACACACATATATATATATATATATATATATGGTGACTCCCATATAGAGGTTGAACTAAATTTTAGGAAATACGCATTATAACGATCTATTAAATTATCTGAACTATGTATAGAACTGTCCATAGATGCCTATTAAATAGTTTAGTATACATGTTATTGGGTTATAGCACACACTTCATCTTAGTGATGGATAGATATGGCCCATTATTTGTATCCAATATGATACATAAATCCAGGAAAACAAATGGCAACATAGTATATACATCTAGTAAATAATGAACCTTTAGAGAATATAAAACATAGCTCGATCAGATATATAGAAAATGAGTCAATGTATAACAATGAACTATATATATTTAAAACCATATCACTGTATATTTTTTAATGTAAAATAAAATTATACATCTGGTAACATAATAACAATGAACTCAGAGGTAAAAATATAATGAAATAAGTCATTATATACAGGGAACTAATTTAGATATACAAAGTCAACTAATAAGGATATATATAACTTTAAAATATGACACACACACATGCATGCATGCATTCACATGCACACAAACATGCACACACACACGTACACACACGCACGCACACGTGCACGCGCGCGCGCGCGCGCACACACACACACACACACACACACATGCACACGTGCGCATGCACACGCACGCGTGAACACATGCACACACACACACACACACACACACACACACACACACACACACACACACACACACACACACACACACACACACACACACACACACACACACACACACAAAGAACTATCTATGTGTGGTACATCATAAGGAAATAATGATCTAGTTATTAATATTAATCAAGATGATTTTTGGTAGATATGATTTAATATTAAGTGATCCAATTATTTAATATCAATAGACTATGTATATACATGTATAATGGTATCTAGATTTATATAAGTGAATTTTTCTAGTGTATCTAGTATTTACAATGGTAAGTCAATCACTTGAAAATATCAGTCTTACCTAAATTAAGTCTATACCTTATGTCTAAATTCACATACCTTTAAATAAATTATTGTTTGATTAGTTTATAAGGTCACTAGTTTGGATAAATGATTTAGCAAAAAAATGGTGCTTTGGTCTAAAGTACATTGGTTATTACCATGGATTAGCTTACTAGATCTATTTGTAAATATTAAGGGATTAACTACCTACTATGATGACCAATATTAAATTTTTTCCACTCTATAAGCAAATTGAATGCCAAAGTACACTTGAAAATACTTATAGTTATAGATAAATATAATTTTTGAATAGATTATATTATAAGGAAATTAATCTTGAATTATATGCAAATAAAAGATAGTTTGAGTATATTTATTACACTAAGTATATGCAATGAATTTTAGAGACCAGTGATTGGTATTACTTGAACTATAAATATTGAATATATACAAAGCTTAAGAAGAATAAAAATAGCCTCGACTATGATAACTAGTCTATTAATAGTCTAGATATATTATATCTCAAAACTAGTCATCACTATATTCTATTTATTGATTAATGTAATCTTATGATATCCTTGATTGATTTTTTAAATGATTGTATGCATTTATATGTAGTATTTATTTATTGATTGAGGTCATGTTTACAACACACACTATAATTAGATTAATATGTATAGGTGTATATACATACATAGTGTGCATTGGTATGTTGTGGGGTACCTATAATTATATTGTTTTATATAAACTAAGTCATGGATTCTTGAGGAGTGAGACACTAGATATATATATGCACACAACTCCATAAAACATAACAATATGTATAAATGAAACATTATGTTCAAATAAAAACTTTATTAAGATTGTAAGACCTTGATTCTTGAAATTGTTATAACTGGTCATTTGTATTGAGTAGTTGTGCTTAAGAACAATGGACTATGGTATTATGGGATGTCATAGAATGTCTTTTATTAGAATTAGATAATTATAGTTTAAATGTTAGTCTACCATATGGTATAAAATAGAATTATTATGCTAAATTATTTATGTGATAGATAATATTATTAGATTTATTTATACATTTGATGGAATAAATGCATTCATTTAGATTACTCCTATGATTAACATATTTTATGATTTATATTAGGATGTAATCTATATTAATATTTTAGTTATACTATGTTAAATAAATCTTGAATCTTTGATACTGAGTAAGTAGTGAGATGAACTTCACTAGCTTACTAGCATCATAATGCCATATGAAGGTAATTTGATTAGCTAGTATGTTTAAAATTAAACGATCCTAGAGATCATTAATTATTGAAATTTTTTTACAAAGTAATGTTAGCGATATATTACCATTTCATGTGTATGATTTACATTTTTTTGTGATATCTTGTTAGAACGGGTTTCTTTAAGATACACCACCTTTTTTTAGAAATCATACAATACACATGTACTAACTTGTCTCTCTAGACTCTCACATCATCACTATATACTCATCCATGAAGGGAGGGTAGTTCCTTGATGGTGAATTATGTGGGGGATCGATGGTGTGTGGTGGGTGTGTAAAAATACTCAGATGATGCTCTCCCTCCTCACAATAGTACTTAATTGGAGATGACACTTGAGATTACCATAGATACTAGAATTTAGAAAATTTATGTTTCATGGGCCATGTATCTTATATATTTACATTGTATCATATTTATTATTGAAACATTATCATGATGAATGTAATTACTTATTTATTTTATATTAACAACAATGACTAATGTTTGTACCAACCATGGTTGGATATCTTTAATTACTTATTATATTTAGTTATGATGTGTTTCTTATGATGATAGTGATTAGTGATGACTAATGTCATATGCTTATTTTACAATTATCATACTTATATTATTTTATGTGGATCACTATTTAGATTATCATGGGATAATCTAAGAAAGTATATATTTTTAGGTAGATCCTAGTGAGGATGTTATACGTGGTATCATAGTTATGGCTTGAAATCTAGGACCTACTGAGTCCACTAACATTTTCATATCCTTTTATTGATATAAAGGAAGATGGTGAAAGCTAGAGTATCCAGAGAAGGTATGTCAATGTTAATGATAATAACCCTCTATTTGATCCTAATCGATTTACTACTAAGCAAGAAACAAAGTTGGATTGGATTTTTGTATTCATGAATGAAACCAAGGACCAAATTATAGCCCTAGAGTAAGCATTTCATGCCATTAAGAGGAAGAACATAAGGAATAACCTAAAGATCATCATATTGAGTAGAAAAACCTTCAAGATGTGAGATCTTAGGTAGTTATAAAGTTGGCTAGAGATATGAAAAAGATGAATCCACCAAATTTCGATGAAAATTTTCTAGATGATGGATCTGAAGCATAGATTACTAAGATGGAGAAGTATTTTGAGATTCAAAACTACTCTAAGTTTACTAAATCAATTTTGGGATCTTACTAGTTGGCTAGTGAGGCATCTATGTGGTGGTCCAATAAGAGGTTGTAAATGAATCTTAACTCAACCACCAATAATTGGGAGTAATTTGTGACATTATTCAGGTTATGGTAACTTTCAAAACTTTATTTTGACTAGAAGCTTATAGATTTCTAAAATCTGAAGTAGGGAGACTTATCAATGAATGAGTACTAGGAGTAATTCACCAAAATTTTAAATTATGTACCTCAATACTAGGCATATGAGAGGTTAAATATCAAGAATTTTATCATGGGATTGAAACCCCATATTTATTTAAAGGTAGGTGTTCATGGACCTTCTACTATGTAACAAGTCTTTGAGAACCTAGTGAAATAGGAATAAAAGTTGAAGTATCTTACACAAGCTAGGGAAAAGTTCAAGATTTTTTTTGTAAATTCTAATTCAAATTTTAAACAAAAGAATTAGAATTAGAGGAGTGGAGAATCCAAAAAATAGTTTAAAATTTAGTATGTAAAATTCAACAATAGGTCAGGCAACAAAAAATTAAGAAATGGTTTCAAAGGTAGTTTCAAGTGAAACCAATAGGCTGGTAGGAAAGGAACACTTGGAGGTTGTTTCATTTATGGAGATGACCATTATGCTTATTATTTCACTCAAGACAACTCAAAAAACAAAGGTCCTACTTCTTAGAAATTAACTTTCTACCATCAAATTCATATATCAATTAATAATCGACAAGCCAAATTCCAAGCTTCACCCATAAAGTTGTCAGGTATTTTATTTAAACATGCAATTTCTATTTTGATAGATATAGGGGTTACATAATGTTTTATAACTCCTAAAATTATTATTAAGTTATATATAAGATATAGAGTAATGGAAAATTCATGGTCAATATAATATTGAAATGATTCAAAAGTCTTGGTTGAGAAGTGTTTAGTTGAAGTAGAGATTATGTTACTCAAGTTCACAATAGTAGTGGATCTATATGTAGCACCACTAAGATCATATGATGTGATGTTAGGAGTCAATTGGATTTTAAAACATAAGGCCAAGTTTGACTATTACTTTAATAAGGTTGAGTGTCTGGGTGATTTTGAAAATCAGACACAAATTTAGGATGAGAAAAGAAAGTTGAGGCTTAGGCATAATTCTAAAATACAACTCAAGAGGGATCAAGGAAAAAGGTGACAAGTATTTATCATCAAGATAAATGAAATATAAGAACCTAAGGAACCATCTCTATAATATTATCCATTCCTTAAGAATTTTCATGATATATTTCTAGAGTAATTATTGGGATTGCCTCCTAGATGTGTGTTTGATTTCTCTATCAATATCATACCTAGATTGGAACCATAGTCTAAGGTACCATATAGGATGACAATCAATGAGTTCTTTTAATTGAAGGCTCAACTCCAAGAATTGTTTTCAAATGGGTTGATTAGGTTAAGTATGTCACCATGGGGTGCACTAGTTGTCTTTGTCAAGAAGAAATATACTACTCTTCAACTTTGTATTAATTATATAATGTTGAACAAGGAAACTATTAAAAATAGGTATCCACTACCATGTATAGATGATATTTTCTATAAAGTACAAGGAGTAATAATACTTTTTAAGATTGATCTTAAGATACCATCATTTGAGGATAATGGATGAAGATATTTTGAAGACAACATTCAAAAATTGTTATGAGCACTATGAGTTCATGGTGTTACCATTTGGGTTGAGTAATGAACTGGTAACATTCAATAATCTCATGAACAGTGTGTTTAGAAATTATCTAGTTCACTTTTTTATTTTTCTTGATGACATTCTTATATACTTTAAGAATTAATATGAGCGTCTTCAACATTTAGAACTAGTTTTGCATTAGTTGTATAAGAACAAGTTGTATGAAAAGTTGTCTAAGTGCGAGTTTTTCAAAGAAAGAGTGTAATATTTGGGAGATATTATCTCTGTGGATGGCATCTCAATAGATCCAACAAATATAAGTGACATTATCTAATGGATGGCACCAAATAATGTGCATGGGGTAAGAATTTTTATGGTATTAGTAGGCTATTATAAGAAGTTCATTTTAAATTTTTCTAAGATAGCTAATCTAATTACCTCTCTAAAATGGAAGAACCAAAGTTTTATCTAGTCAAAAAAGTGTAAAGTAGATTTTTAATAATTGAAATTAAGACTTACTTCAACACTAGTGTTAAAAGTTCTTGACCCCAATGGTCAATTTTTAGTGATCATATATATGTTAGGGGATGGACTAAGAGGAGTCCTTATGCAGGATGGTATTGTGGTAGCTTATGAATAAAGGAAGATAAAGCCTTATGAAGTGAAATATGCCCCTCATGAACTATAACTTATAGAAATTATGAATGCTTTATAAGTTTGGTGGCATTACTTGTTGGAAAAACTATTTGAACTCAATATGGATAACTTGGGACTCAAGTACATTTTTAGCCAATTGAAATTTGAATGTCCATCAAGTTTAGTTGCATTACTTGCAAGGAAAACTATTTGAGCTCAATATGGATAACTTGGACTCAAGTACATCTTCACCCAACTAAGTTTTAAATGGTCATTAGAGATGTTGGCTAGAGTTCTTATCTAAATATGATTTTGATATCAACTATATCAAAGGAAAAAGAACAAATTAGCTTATTCCCTAAGTCATAGAAGATACATATTATCCACGACTACTATTAAGAGTAATTTTAGGGATCAAGTGATTAGATTTTTGCTATGAGATGAATTATATGATCATATAAAGAAAGTATTATAAGAGAATCCTCAAATTTATAGGTATAAAGTATTTAGATTAGAAAGTGATGATATTTTACATTATAATAGGATGTATGTGCTAGATTGAGAGAATCTAAGAAGCATAGTGCTAAAATAACTACATGATGCCCCATATTCAAGACATACAAGAGTAAAAAAGTTCATGGTAGAGCTTATACCACAATATTTTTGGTAAGGAATCAAGAAAGATGTATCAAACTATGTGTCACATTATCTAGAATATCATCAAGTGAATGATGAACATGTGCATCTAGTGGGGTTGTTATATCTGCATGATATACCATAATGGAAGTGGCAAGTGATTAGTATGGTTTTTTTCTAGGATTTACCAATGTCATGAAATAAGCATGATATGATCTTTGTAGTAGTTGACAAACTAACCAAGGCGACCCATTCTATACCAGGCAATTTGAAAGATGATGAACCTAATCTTGTAAAGAGGTTTGTAAAGGAAGTGTATTGGTTGCATGGATTTCTAAAAAAGACCATTTTTTATCATGATCCAAAGATGACTTCTAGATTTTGGGTATACATCTAACTTCAGTACTGTATATCACATAGAGACTGATGCTTAGACAAAGTGAGTTAATCAGGTGTTAGAGGATCTTTTTCATATGTATTGCATGGATCAAAAATACAAGTGGGAATATTATATTATATTATTTGAGTTTACATACAATAACTCATACCAATTAGTGTAACTTTCACTAAGATATGTGGGACCTTTTGATGTGTTACAAGTTGTCAATCATGTAACATATAGGATTGCATTACCTCCAGTCCTATCTCTATTAACTAATGTATTTCATATTTCTTAGCTTAAAAATTATATAGATGATCCTACGCATGTGTTGGATTAGAATATTTTGTAGGTTTTGGATCCTTGAGTGGTCATGGTATAACTAATCAGAGTAATTGACACTCGCAAACTTCATTTGCATAATAGAGAGATGTCACAGTGTAAGGTCTTGTAGGACCAATACTATGAAGACATTGATACTCTGAAGGATAATGAGTTCTACAGGTGATTTACATATTTATTTTCTTGATTTGATACTTTAGACTATGTTAATTTTCTATTGAACAATGTTTTAAGTTCATAACTTATGTTTGAATAAGTGTCATTCGAGATGATGACTAACTTTAGGGGGGAATGATGTTACATCTCAATTATTCACTAAGAAAACTTACTTGATTATCGATGGATATTTATAGTTAAAATTTTGATTTGATTATTTTTAGCTAAGCTATGAGTTATATGTTGTTATGGGATAATTGAATATTGCTTAGATTACATGATTTCATTGCTATGAGTTAGTTATAGTATATATTTTTACATTATGATAATGATGAGTTATTATTAAAATAGTATTTTATAATGTATATATGTCATGATGTTATGGTCTAACTACCTTCTTGTTATGAGTTTTATGTAGGAGAAAATTATCCCTCAAAACATGATGGAGGGACAGTATCATCAAAGAGGGTGACATAGATGGAGATATTGAGGGACAATAGATAAATTAGCTAGAACACTGCACACGCCACATTAGTTAGTACATGTTATAGGCATAATAAAATGGTTAACATAGTGTTTATTATACTATTTGCGTTTAGATAGTTATTTATGCATGATTATCTTAGTGTCACATTGACATGGAATTAATCTTATGTGTTTGTGTTATGTAGTATTTTTATTAAATAGTTATAATTAGTTTATGTAATAAAATGACTATATATATATATATATATATAATTTCTTTTGTGCACTTTTTAGAATATATTTACTAATTACTAATAATAATAATAATAATATCACTTAGTGATATATATATATATATATATATATATATATATATATATATATATATATATATATATATATATCATTAAGTGATATTATTATTATTAATTAGTAAATATATTCTAAAAAGTGTATAAAGTGGAAAGAAGGAATAAATAGATAAAATAATTGTTTTGATTTTTATAATTGGAAATAAATTCTCATAAGAGAAATAAAACATAAAAAAATTTGATTAAAATTAAAATAATCAATATTATTTTAAATACACCAAAAATTTAATTGGAAAATAAATAAATAAATAAAAATTAAAAGGAAGGAAATTTTTAAAAATAAAAATGTGCCATACTCTTAGAAAAAGGAAGGAGAGAATGGATAGAGGGCATAGTACAGAAGAGAAGAAGGATTGGAGAAGACAAGGAAGCAAAAGGAAAGGATCAACAAAGCATTTTCTCTAGGTAGGCATTGCATTTAAATTTTTTATAGTTATACAAATTGTATAATTAAATAAATATGTTTGTTTGATATACATACATACTTGGTTGTAAATACCTATTTATGAAATACATAAATAAATACATATATACATGTTATATATATGAAACCAAATACATATATATGGTGACTCCCATATAGAGGTCAAACTAAATTTTAGGAAATACATAGTATAGTGATCTATAACATTATCTAAATTATGTATAGAACAGTCCATATATACCTGTTAAATAATTTAGTATGCGTATTATAGGGATATAGCACACATATCATCTTGGTGTTGGATAGATATGGCACAGTTTCTATATCTAATGTTATACACAAGTTTGAGAAAACAAAGGGTAGCATAGTATATACATATGGTAAATAGTGCAACTTTATATAATATAAAAGATAATTTAGTTAGATATATACAAAATGAGTCACTATATAATAGTAAACTATATATATTTAAAACTATATCACCATATATTTTATAATATAATTAAAAAATATACATATGGTAATATAATAAAAATAATCACTTTAGACGTATAAATACAATGAACTAAGTCTCTATATACAATGAAGTAATTTGGATATACATAGTCAACTAATTGTTATATATACAATTTTCTAATACATATATACATATATGTATATGTATATGTATATGTATATGTATATGTATATTTATATGTATGTATGTATGTATATGTTTGTGTGTGTGTGTGTGTGTGTGTGTGTGTGTGTGTGTGTGTGTGTGTGTGTGTGTGTGTGTGTGTGTGTGTGTGTGTGTGTGTGTGTGTGTGTGTGTGTGTGTACATATACATACATACATACATACATACATACATAACTATCTATGTGTGGCACATCATAAGGCAATAATGATCTAGTTATTAATATTAAGTGAGCTGATTTATGGTAGATATGATTTAATATTAAGTGATCCGGCTATTTAATAGCAACAAACTGTGTATACATGTGTAGTGGTATCTTGATTTATATATGTAATTTTTATAGTCTATCTTGAATTTACAATGGTAAGTTGATCACTTGAAAATATCGGTCTTACCTAAATTAAGTTGATGCCTTCTATCTAAATTTGAATACCTTTAAATAAATTTCTCATTTATTTGTTTGTATAAATGATTTAGTAAGAAATTGATGATTTGGTCTAAAGTACATTGGTTATTACCATTGATTAGTTTAATAGATTTACTAATAAATATTAAGTAAAGGATTAGCTACCTACTACACTGACTGATATTAAATTTGTTCCACACTATAAACAAATTAAATGCCAAAAAATACATGGAAATACTTATAGATAAATATAATTTCTGAATAGATTATATTATAAGTAAATTAATCTTGAATTATATGCAAATAAAAAATAGTCTGAGTATACATAATACACTAAGTATATGTAGAGACTATTAGAGGCCATATATTAGTATTTCTAAAACAATAAATACTAAGTATATACAAAGCTTAGGAAGATTATAAATAACCTCAAGTATGATAACTAGTCTTTTGATAATCTAGAAATATTATATCTCAAAATTGGTCATCACTATATTTTGTTTATTAATTAATGGAATCTTATGATATCCTTGATCAACTTTTAAATTATTTTAGGTGATTATTTTCAATATTTATTTATTATTTGAGGTCATGTGAACATCACATACTATGAGTAGATTAATATGTATAGGTGTATATACATACAAAGTGTGTATACATACACAATGTGTATTGGTATGTTGTGGTGGTACCTATAGTTCTATTATTTTATATAAACTAAATCCTTGATTATTAAGGAGTGAGACACCATCTATATATATTCACACAACTCTCTAAAACATAAAAAGATGTATAAATAAAATATTATATTTAAATAAAAACATTATTAGGATTATTAGACCTTGATTCTTGAAATTGTTATAATTGGTTGTTTGTATTGAGTAGTTGTGCTTAAGAACAATGGACTATGATATTATGGGATGTCATAGAATGTCTTTTATTAACAACTAATTATAGGAATTAAAAAATTCTAGTTTAAATCTATGGTATATCAGATGGTATAAACTATAATTATTATGTTAAATTATTTATGTGATAGATAATATTATGAGATTCATTCATATGTTTGATGGACTAAATGTATGCATTTAGATTATTCATGTGCTTAGGACATTTTAAGATTGATAGTATTACTTAATCTATATAAATATATTGGTTATACTATGTTAACCAAATATCACATTGTTGATACTGAGTAAGTAGTATGATGAACTTCACTAGCTTACTAACATCACAATGCCAAATGAAGGTAAGTTGATCAAGTGGTGTGTTTGAAATTGACTGATCCTAGAGATCATTAAGTATTGAAAAAAATTGCCATAAGTTATGTTAGTGAGACATTGTCATTTCATTTTTATTATTTAAATGTTTGTGAAATATGTTGTTAGAATGGATTTCTTTATGGTACACCGCATGTTTTTCTATAAAAATCATATAGTTTATAGATACTAGCTTATCTCTCTCGATTCCTGAACCATCACTATCTACTCATATATGAAGGGATGGACATGACCTAATGGGGAATTTTGAGTGGGATTTATGGTTCATGGTTGGTGTGTAAAAATACTCAGATGATGCTTTCCCTCTCCACAACAGTACTTACTTAGAGATGACACTTGAGATTGCCATAGATACTAGAGTTCAAGAAACTTATGCTCAGTGGAGATATGTATCTTATATATGTAAATTGTATTTTATTTATTTTTAAAAAATTATCATGATGATATATAATTAATTACTTATTTTACATTGAAAATAATGGTTGTATGCTTGTACTTGCTATGGTTGTATATCTGTAATTACTTTCTATATTCGATTATGATGTGTTTCTTATGATGATAGTGATTAGTGATGAATAATATCACATGATTATTATAATTATATTATTTTATGTGTATCAATAATTATATTATCATGGGGTAATATAATGAAAGTATATGTTGTTTTATATTAAAAAAATCACATATTTCTAAGTAGATCCTAGTGGGGATATTATATTATAGTCAAGAAAAGGTTGTTTTCATTATTTTTTATGATTACTAAAGGAGATAAAGTGAGTGACACTATAGGATATATAAATATAACCTTTTATAGTTTAAACATTCAAAAAATAGGTCTCAAAAATCAATTTATTCATTATTTAGTGCTCTCGGCTTGTACAGTCTAGAATACCCTAGATTAGGGTTTTGAAACATTAAAATACCTATATCTTCAAAATAAATGTGTCAAAATTATTAAAAATTGTTAGATAGGTGATTTAAGATGTATTATACTTTTTATAAGTATTTTACAAGGTTTTATCAAATAAAAAGGAAAGATATCTAACTTTCTCAGTCTGCAGGGCTACTTACAAGGCCTAAAAAACCATGTTTTACATTTTATTACATTTTCAAGTGGAATGATAAATGTAACCCAACATTATGGTTTGTGACAACATGAAATGAATATTAAAGAGGAATTTGTAACATAAATACTCCTACTTAGTTAATATTTAATGTTGGGTTGTGACAACATGAAATGAATATAAAAGAGGCATTTGTAACATAAAGAGTCCTATTTAGTTAATATTTACGTAGAATAAGGTATTATTGTGATTATCTCTCTCTTAAAAAATTTGCAAGATTATTAATCCTTAACTTCTTTCCATCATAGATGATAGAGAGATATACAAGGAAATAAATGAGGAAAATAAAAATAATGTATAGATAGTAATGTTTAAAGTTAATTTGTAGAATACCTATATCTTTATAACATATAAATAAATCTCTCAAGTTCTAAAATTTTGTAAAGACCAAATACCAAAGGTAAAATCCAAGCATAATTAGTTGAAAGGAGAAATACAAAACAAACATTATGTAGTATTTATATTAAATTCTGTCATACAATCCTCATTTAAAATTATATGAGGCAACCATAAATTCTAGATAAAAAAACATCTAGGATTAAATATTGTGCTTTAATTAATGAGGGTGTAGTGTCCAAAGGGGGACGTTATTTTTAATATAAAGGAAAATATGTTAATTAAATTAAGTTTGAAGTAATTTTAATCCATGTAAATAACTACACACCTCATCTGAAAAAATAATTTGGCAAAATTGAAAGATATAAATCTATTGTTGAAGATGTAAGAATGCAAGTAAAAAAATATCTAAGTATTTTATTTTTTTGAAAAAATCTTATTTTGTATCTACTAAAAAATTAAATCAGCTATATAAATTAGGGTTCAATTGAAAAGGCATTGGTTGATTGAGTATAGGTTTCTACAATTCCCCACCTTCCTACCATGGAATGCAGTCCCATAGTTAAAGCCATTCTTATCACCCATTTTGAAATTAGAGATAACAACCCCAATTACAATCCTGTAGGAAATTAGAGGTAGTTAAGGATCAAGGGCAACCATGAAATATCAAGATTAAAATAATAAATCTATCAACTAATGGAGAAGGCTTGAATGCTTATTTGGTATGTTATTCTATTTAAACTCACATAGGGTAAATCTACATGTAGAAAATTCAAGAGCTAATGTTTGAAGGCCTAAACCAGATTTTGAATAACACAAGTTGTATCCCATTATGGATATATTTTACCAAGTTGGGTCAATGAAACTTCTAAAAAAATTTCCTCTAACTTAGGAAATAAATATTCATTAAGTGCCACTAAATTGAACATAAATATTATTAAAAAAAAAATCTGTGTAAAGATGGATAAAAAATATAGGTACAAAAAGTATTGACTTTAAAGCTAATAGTAAAAATAATCTAAATAAATCTTTATGAATAAAATAAAGTGTTTGTATTTGTCTCTAGGTATCATTGTGTTATATTTGAGTGATCATTGTATATGTGGGAATTTCAGCATTAAAATGACAAGGCTATCATTCAATTGATTGTTATCCTTGATTACATAAAAAAAGAGGGATCAAATGAAACTAAAAAACCAAAAAACTCAAAAAATGTTCCAATAAGATTGTAATATATACCAATGACTCATAATCACACAACTAGCCTAAAATAATGCAATTATACAACTAATAATTAGCCCCACACTCAAATTACGTGTTTATAGTTGTTTAACCTATTTAGTTTCTAACTCAATATTAGTATAAACAATGGTAATTTAGGTATAACTAAACAAACAAAAGTGAAATCCATAATTTAGACCTACTTATGATGCATATATATGGAAACAATAATAGTGTCACAAACATAAACTAATGTAGCAATGTAATTAATTGAAAATGGGGTTATGAAATGCATGCAACTTCACTATTTTTCACGTCTAAAATTGTATTATGACTGTGTTTAAATTGATATTAAATTTATGGACTTGTACTATTATATATATACACCTATAACTCTGCAAGACTATCTTGTACATGCATGGCCTTAACAAGCCTAACACACCCATCCTATATGTATGTCGTTGATCTTGTTTATGTGTTGTTGGGACTCTCTACAGGTTTTCAAAATCTATTTTTTAATTTGTCTTTTTATTTCACTTTCTTGATTATGAATATAATTTCACTTCATGGATGTGTAATGCAAAATATGTTTTATGAATGGATATTTTCTTTGACCTAACTTGCATGCTCCAAAATAAAATTACATATGTCACATGTTTGGAATGAAACTTACCCATAGTTTTTTGGTCTATCACTAGAATAGTTAAATAAAGGGTTTCAGACATCTTTCCCTAGAAATAATTATTGTGACTATTAAATATAAATTACCCTCATTTAGCATAAGGAATTGTGTAGAGATATTAATATGGATTTGTAACACAAGTGTGTAGTATTGTGAAAAAAAATTGAATGGAGAAGTTTGTATCTATGATTGAACCTTGGTGTGGTTAATGTTATCTCTATTTAATCTCTCTTATTCATCATCCTCTTTCTTATTTTTTATTCATATTTTTTAAGGGCTTGGAAAGGCCTTGTATTTATAGGATGACATATGTGTATTGGTTGACTTTCAAAATGTAAATGGAAAATATTAATGCATAATTTAAGGGATAATGGGAATAAGGTCTTATTAGAAAAAATGGGCAACCATAGGTGACTGATATTAAAACTTTATATCTAGGATTATTTACTTTTGTTGAAATCCATTAAAAGTGTTGGACTAGGTCATATCTTGTCTTGTCATGGTAAAGAGTTGTATTGTTCCTAGTGATGATCATGTTTTTCTAAGGGGACTTAAAGCATACACCCTTGATCACTCATGCTTCAAGAAAGATGGAGGAGGTATACAAGGTTGATTTTTAAGGAGAGGGGGTTGTCAAGATCAACATACAATTTCCCCACTTATATTATCTCATGATTACTATTAAGTTTTTTAGTCAAATGAGTTTGGTGAAAAAAGGTAGCTGTTTTGCCCTACAAGTTATTACTTTTGTTTAGGGATGTCTCAAGTTGTTAGAGAAGGTTAGTATAGTGTAATTAGTTATTTATTATCTTGTATTTCTTCTATATGTTTTATAGCATAGTGTTTTATCTTTTTACTTTGTTGTGTGTATGTTTTTATTATTTATTGTAGTTGTATGTTGGTGGAGGAATCATTAGTTGTATATCCTTGTTTCAAGACATTTTTTCAAGGTCCAATCAGGGCTAAGGTTGAGTGATAGATGACTCCATATCCCAATGGAGGCATAAGGAAACTAGTCTAGACGCATAGAAATCATGCAATCCTTGAAGGTCACAAAAGATGTTAGCCAAAATTAGTTACCATGGGGGAGTGATATTAAAAACCTATTATCTATGTTTTTTTAAATTTGTTGATATCCCTTGAAATTGTTGGTCTAGGTCATATCTTGTCTTGTCATGTAAAGAGTGGTATTGTTCCTAGTGGTGATTAGGGTTTTCTAAGGTGATCTCATTAAAATGTTGAGTCATAAAACTTAGTTGTCTAACCAATGTTCATAATTTGACCATTCATAAGGTGTTTAACATGTTTTAAGGTTTGTTTTCAAACTTTAAGGTAACTTTGGATTGTTTCATACTTACTCAAGTTATGCAACATTTAAAATAAACATGTCAAGGCTTCCAAAAGTAGGATCCAACATGAAAATAGGAAGTTTTTCAACATAATATGAATATGTCAATGTACTCAAGTGTATTCAGGTGAAAATAAATTTTTTTAAGCATTAGCAGAACCAAGAAAGGACAAAAAAGCCTTTCATCTTCTCCATCAACTTTCTTGGTAGGCTAAAGAAGGTAGTTTTGAAAAGGATCATTCATGAAGGATGGATCATATTAAGACTAGTTTTGGTACATGTTTGAGGGGATCTATATGCTCTCTCAATCCATGGAATTTTTTTGTATAAATAATATTTGTGATTTATGATCAATCATTAAGAAGCTAGTAGCATCTAAAACCCATGCAAAACCCTACAGGCACAATTTTTCTCACTTGAATGCACTTTGGAGATCGATGAGGGAATAAGAATGACTTAAATATATTTTTATAAAGCCAATTGACCCTTTTAATATCAAAACTAGTGCATATAACCATGGTCCATGTCTACCCATGCCAAGAATGTGGCATTTTGTTAGGATTTGTAGGTTTGGACAGGTTTCTTGAGAAGTTTGAGGTGTTTTGTACATAAGTGTGGTTGAAGATGTTATAATGAGGTTATAAAATTAAAAAAAGTTTATGGAATCCATCTAAACCATATCTAGGATAAAACTCACATGCATGAGGGAGTGAAATGTTCATATACAAATCTGTACATTTGAGGAAGTTTTGTATCAATGCTCTTAAATGAAAACTTCTTTTGTTGATAATATCAATGAAAGATAATGTTTGAATTACGGTGTTCAATAAATATCCAAGAGGTTAGAATTACTTATTATCTTTGACTCGACATCAAAAACCCTACTTGACCATTCATGATAAAGATAGCAATAGAGGGACTGTCATACTGCCAACAACACTGCCTTCAAATGCAATATTGTGTGATGAATATGAGTTTTGAATGTAGTTTGAGATGTGAGAGGTTTCAAAATAGAATATTAATTTACTTTAGGATCCATTTTAGATCTATATAAAATTTTAAATTTAGTTTCCTTGAGTTATGCAAACAATCTATAGTTAGAATTCAGAGAGACTCTATCAAGACTATGAGAGTCCTTCAAGAAAAAACATTGATTTTGCATTGAAAAAGACATGTATGGGATTGAAATAAGTTTATAGGATCACTAGGAATATGATAAATGTTTTAATATACTTTAAAATTAGGAATATCCATCTCAAGGATGGCTTGGGATTAATGGAGGTTTGAGAAATGCAGACCTACAAGTTTGCATCCAAGAGATGGTTTAAATAATTATTTTTGTGAGTCTAGGTGGGGACCTATAATCCATAAAAAATGATGGAACCATGAAGGAGATACCAAGAAGGATGTATTTTAGTGGAATGATAATATCCTGCAAGAAAGTGTATTCTCAAATCTTGACAGGTGTTAGGCCTGGACACAAACCTACAAGTCTACTTGCAAAAGGACATGAAAACATGCACTCTTATCATTGGTATAGAATTATAAGGTTTTTTTAGGGTAATGAGGACCATATATAATTTTTTTAGGGTGAATTTAACCATATAAATATTGAGAAAATATCAAACAATAGTGGGCAGGGTCAAAATAAGAGAAAAGGCCTAAAACCCAAGGCCTAAGTTATCTAGGTTACAAGGTTAAATGAGAAGCATTACCCATAATAAATCTAATTTTATACTTTGGGAAGGATTTTAAAGATATAATTGAGCCATTTTAAATAATAATAAATCATCACAATGATTTATTTTTATAGAAAACTCAGACTGGGTCTGAAATTATAGGTGTGCAAGCTCGAAGAGCTTAATATTTTGCTCAGCTCGTACATGAGAAGGTGCATGGATGATAATGGTGTTTTTGGATGTTGAATGGGTTTTTTATACTAAAATATTATTTTATTAGGAAGTTTTTTATATTCATTTAATATATGAAAAATGGTTAGTAAGATCAACACCTCATATGCTACTTGTTGACCAAATTTGACTTTTAGGTCAAATTAGGGCACCCCAGGTAAAAACTTGACCTTTAGGTGTTTATGAGTCTAATAAATATGTCAAAAATTGTTTTATATATTAAATATATGTCATTTAATGTTATAATAGCCTTGGTCTTTAGTCATTTTAGTCATCTAAGGTCATTTTGAGGTTAAAAAAGGTGCATTTAATGACTTGTATGGATTTATTGGGAAGTGTGAAGGTTTAAAAAAGGTTATTTAATTTGAAATGTGTCTTAATAAATTATTGGTAACTAAAAGTGGTAGGTTTATTAGAAGAAAAGGTAGTTTTCTTGGGAAAAAAGAAGAAAATGGCACTTGCACATCCCATGGGGAAGTGTGACATGTGGGAGATGATTATATAATGTCTCTTCAGATTAAAAAATATTAATTATGTGTTTTTTTCCTCTATAAGTTCCATTTTTGGCCCAAAACTATTCTACTCATTTTTTAGTCCTCTTGGCAAGCAGAAGTGACCTTCAGGTTTGTGCTTAGTATAGATAGATCAGGAGGTTTAAGATCAAACACCTTTGGAAGGTTAAATTAAAATAATATACCTTAATTTAAATATAAATATTTTTAATAATGGTGGTCTATGCTTCTTGAACCATCCGTATGAAGTTTACTATACTTTTTTGCTTGTTAATCTGTGCACCCTATAGGTTCTGCTCTTGTTTGGGAAATTCTATATAAATTAGCTAATGATATTGGTTCCAGAGGATTTTTAATTTCCCTTATAATTTTTTTCATTATTTTTTCATGTTAAAAGTTTTTTATATGGGCAAATCATCTTGGGTTTGTAGACTGGTCTTATGTGGGATGATAGGCCTGTTTTCACCATTTCTAGATCTTCATACTTTGAAAATGGCTTTAGACGATTATGATATAAAATTTAAAATGTTCTAAATTTTTTATATATTCCCTTTACATTTCAAAATCCTTTATTCAAATCAATCTCCATGAGTTTAGTAGTCATGTACAACATTCACAGTCAAACAACCATTAATGTGCATCTACAAGAGCTTCTTGAGATGATTTCATGCTAGAACAAGAGTTATAGTGATGTTTTAAAATAATTTTGTGTGTGAGGAAATAAATTTAATGTTTTAATAAAGATATACAACCCATTAAATGCAAATTATAGTGCTCATTATCTATAATTGCACTTTGTTGCATGTGCACTAGATTATGCACATTTAGGTGGCCTGAGAAGAGAGCTTAAAAGCCATATAGAAAGGTTGAAACATGTGTTTAAACCTTCCTTAAAATATTAACATATTGAAAAGGTTGTGGGACACTTTTTATAAATTATTGATGGCTAAACAAATTTTAAAACAACCACCAATGGCAAATGACTGAGTTTTGAGACCAAATCCCTAAAAAGGGAAAATAGAGGTCCAAGGGTTTTTGGAGATAACACAAAACATGGTTTCAAAATTTTTAAATACCTCCCAATGACTTAATATTATATTACCCGCATAATTATATCAATTTTAAAGATATATAAGATATATGACAAAGGAAAAGTGGTTTTTAGGAGGTCCAAAGTTACTTACAAGCCACTGAAACCAAACGATAATGTCTATAGGTTTTCAAGGTATTAGGTGCCATTAACACTTCAAAGTGTTGATGAAGCATACTTACATGGTTTTAATGTAATTATTAATTTAAATTAATAGTACTTAACATAAATATAATTATTATATGGATTATATACTATTTTTTCAACTCCCATGTACCTACAGTCTATACAACAACCTCAACATTCACCTACAGCAGGGGTCAAACTCCTATATAGTCCATATGGAGGCCTAAATAAATTTAAAGATGGAAAATTAATTTATTAGATATTATGGGATATCCAAAGGATAATGGTATATATTTAAGTGTTTAATTCATGCCTACAAGTGCTCATTCAAGTGATAATGCACACTAATAGCCACTAAGGATGACTATGAAAATAGTGAGCTAGAGGAAGATGGTTCCTTAGTGAATAGTATTTTACAAGTATAATTAATGATTATATAAATTATATGTGATAATGAAATCAGATATAGGGGAATTTAAGTATTGATCTCAGCCTAAATCATTCAATTATGCATCTACAAGAATCATATGCAAGGTTTCTTAGTCAAAGAGAGGGAGGAAATTTAGTATTGGATCTTAAAGTGGTTAAAAAGAGCATAAAAGTGAAATTAACATGTTTAAAATTAATATTAAAAATACCTTATATTTATATTTATTTACATGAACTATTTAAAATGATAAACAAGCTTACCTAGACCTCTTAAGGCCCTAACACACACCTACAAACTTGTGTATGACTGTGTAGGCAATGAGCATAAAGGAGTAGGTCGAGGTGATGGTAAAACATGAATATGGATAAAATGAATTTAAAAATTTACCAAAGGAATAAAATGTTTTATAATAAGGTTGTTTACATTGTTTTTTCAAGCTTGAATCATACAACTATACCTACAAGTATCATCCCTAGAAGTAGGACATAGTCAATGTTAAAACATAGTCTTGATAGGTTCAAGAGTGTGAAGGGTATATTAAAGGTTAAGGTGTTTAATGGAGATGTGATCCACTATATAATTAATATTAAAATGTACATATTAATTTTACATTGGATATAGAACAAATAAATGGCTCAAACAAGCTAAACATAGTCCACTTTGAAAATACTACACACAGTCCATTTCTAAAGGGGTCTATTTCAAGTTTTAGATGAGTTTAAAGGTATGTTGACCTGAAAAAAATCTAAAATTTTGTATAAATCACCTATATAACTTGAATAAAATCATAATATATCCATTTTTTTTGGGGAAATAGGGGAGTGCCCTCTATTTTATCTCAGACAAAGGACACTCCCTTTGTGCTTGTAACCTGCAATCTTTGGAAGATCGGTAAAAGGAGTAACTAGAAGATAATGAGACATTTAAAAAATGTATGAAAATATGAGGGACACCTAATAAAATATTTTAAACCAATAATAGAGAGATAAAACTAAATAGAGTGTCCTAAAATCCTAAAGTTATAGGCAAGCCTAAAGGCAAGGTTTAGGCCTAGTGCCAAATGAGGAGGTTATTTTCACTTCTAATCCTATATATTCCTTATAATATATTTTAGAGTGATTATGAGATAATTATATAATTATATAATCAATTTTTATTAATGAAAACCATAAAAATTCTTGTTTTGAGCTAAAGGCCAACTCTAAGCTATTAAACAAGGTCTAAGCCAAGACCAAAAGGTGGGGAGGGAGAGTCATTCAAATTTAGAGCATAATATGATTATACCCATAGATTAAAAAATGTTTTTAGGGTGTATAAAAATATTATGAGTATTTTAGAAGGCAATGAAAGCATCAAGGAAATCACTTTTGACTCAAAGACAACTTAGGCATGCAGGAAAATAGGAAAACAATCTCGATAAGTTAAGTTTTAATGCTCATATCTTTCATGAGGAATTACATGGATCACAAAGGAGTCATGGGAGGTTATTAGGGACATTTAAGGAAATTTTTTGGGATTTTTTTTTCGATTTTGACATCAGATCTTTATAAATAAAGCTTAAGAGTCAAAACAGGTCGAAAACCCTTGCAAACCCTCAATCAAGATCAGTTTGGAGAACTAGAGTTGGTTAGCTGATATAATGTCATATTTTGGCCATGAAAAATATTTTAAATTTAAAATGACTCCCTAAATATACTCTTAATGATTTTTAGTTGTATGGACTTGTATGAATAGGGTACAAAAGAAGTATTTTTTATAGTTTTGTGCATTGTGTAGGCTACATGAGGATTCTAAAGATGAAATAAAGTTTGGAGGGATGATTAGGAATTTTAATAAATACATATGATAATTTAATTATATTAAAAAACTCTTAAGTTTCTAAATTAGAGCTCTCATCTTACCCAGTCAAAACTGGCATATTGGACAAGCTAGTGAGAATGGTGGAGATCTTTAAGTAAGGTGATTTTAAGGTGTCCCTCATGCTTATTAGGACATGGAGGGTATTAAAAGGTATAATAAACTCCATCCCATGGATATTCATGAGTAATTTATGCCAATTTTGAGGAAACGTGTGTAGGGTGAATGAAAGAGGAATTTTCTTGATAGGAGATGATGATATCTAATTTTTGGATGATTCTAGAGGACCAAAACTACAACCAATGCATGGAGAGGCATGTATAAAATCATTACCCTTAATTATAATCATTGGAATGATTCATAGTCAGTTATTAGGCATTCAATAATTCCAAATCATGAAGGTAGTTTTTTTTATCTAGTTAAGGGAGTTTTATGCCACTTTTCATGAAGTTTATGCCTTGAATTGATACTTGGGCTTCCTGACGTTGCATGGTTCATCAAATATCCTATTATAATACATAAGTGACTAATTCTCTTAGATTTAAAAGTGTCCTTGTGGCCCTTGAACTTCTCTCTTCTCTTCTCTCTCAAGTTCTATAAGAACTAGCCATTTTAGCCATTATAACATATGCTCCTCTTGAGTATGAAAATCCCTACTCATTTACATACCATTTGATCAATAAGAGTACTTATGTTTATATCTTCATGATCATTCATAAGGGTGTTTTACTTGGATGATGAATCTTCCTTAGTGAAGACTATGGATTATTTAGCATGTTGTCTCATTCTCACATGTTATTTACAGTTGGAAATCTTCTTATTTTAGGGCATGTGAAGTGTTCTATGAAATTTAAAGGATTGAGTGAGTTATTATATTCATTAGTGCCCTCATGGGCTCCTTCTCTAGTCCTCCTATCTTTGCACATTCATCCATAACCTCACAATGTAACATTGATGTGAGAAGATGCAGATTAAAGGAGTGTATGTTAAGTTTTTCCCTTAATTTAATGTGTAACATGTAACTGGTTGGAATTCATCAATCTATTTGGTGTATCACCTCCCTTAGGATAGTTTTATTTTAGTTTTCTCTATCTCTTTTCACCCCTAAAGTTTAGGTGTAGTAGCAATCTAAGGTGGTACTTCCAGGGAGCTATCCCTATCTATAGATTCACCTCTTATTTAGGCTACCCATAATATTATAGGTGTTTCCATTATGATACTTGGTTGAGTAGATATTTTACATCTCCTTACAGGGTGCAAATCTAAGTGACAACATTACCTAGTAAGGATAGAAAGACCAAATGACTATTCTTGTCTTCCAATGAATATAAATGCATATATAATTGAATAAACACACTTGGATGACCTATTTAGGTCTCATTATTATCTAATAGATAAATAATATGGAACATGTGGAGAAAAATATGTATGAAAATGTACTAATTTGGTAGGTTACGAGCCTAAATCAAGGCATAAAAACTCAATCTTAGACATATTGAAGCTTGCATGCAAGGTAAGATCATATTCATACCAGAATATAATTTATACATGGTTGTAATTAATAATTTTAAATAAAATATTATTATCATAAGGTTTTTTTTCTAGAACCCTATCTTGAACACATATACAAAGGCCTACTAGAGAATACATGTCTAATTCTAAGGATTGAAAGAAGTATACAATATTGGTATTCAGATAGGAGTTTAGATGAGAAGTTAGAGTGTATGGAAGTCATGATAGACCATTTGGGAAGGTTGATAATGGTTTTATATTGACAATAAATGCAAGGGAACCTAAAACGTATCTCACAATTCTATAAATGCATGCAAAACCTTGAAACTTGGCAATTTTGAGAGTTTTGAAGATTGACCAAGGGAAAAAAAACTATTATAAGGGTTGGGGGAAGTGGGGAAAAAACATGAAAAGGAATTATAAAATTTTTAAGTGACCTAAAAATCCATCTAACCATTTTTATTTTCTCTCAGCCTACTCAAGGCTATGTGTTGGCTAACCTAGGGCTAAAAGCTTGAAATTTGAATAACTTGAGTTCCACCCATTCAAAATGCATGAGATTTTTACATGTCATCTCATTTAGTGTGAAAAATAATATTTTTTAGGTTTTAGATATCTATTTTATGGTTTTTTATAGTATATAGTATTGTGTACTTGTTTTAGGCCTACTTAGGCCTAATTGGGAAAAATGAGTGTTGATAATGTGGGTCTATATTATGAGTTGGGTCTTGAAATTTTGGGTGAAGATGTTTCAAGATAAAGGGTACTAAAATATGGTTTTATTTTTCATATAAGTGTTTCATATCATTCAAATTAAGTATATTTGTGTCTAAATAAGGCTACAATGAATAGGCCTCAAGAGAGAAAAATATGAGAACTATGAGAGAGATTATAGAAAAAGGTGTAAATATGATTGGATAGGGATATTAAACAGATGTAAAATACAAGTCAAGAAGTTAGACTCCAAAAATATGACTTGTCACTTCATAATCACTCCTAATGGGCAGTTTCAAGGGAGATGGATGAGTCATAGAGGATAATGATGATCTCCTATGCCACCCTGATGAAGAATAAGATCATTCCAAGATGACACATATTGAAGAGAGTTTCATGATTTTACTTTGGTATTTTTACTTTTTGTAACCTGATTCTTCATGAGGTGACACTTGTCATAGACCTCTCCTACACCCACCTTCTCTCTCCTCATTATTTTATATATGTATGCCTAATTTGGGCATTAAAATGATCCGTAAACCAAGATTATGGCATATACCTTCTATTTTTTATGCTTATTTATTAATTAGATGACTAGTTTTACCTCCTCTTATGGTTGTATGTAGTGTAGACCTTTAATAGCTCATATGATCAAGCATATATTAAGTTCATCTTGGTTGTTGTCTGATTCTCTTTACCTTCATGCAGTTTTACTCATTATTGCAGGTTGTGAAGAGTGTCATCAGGAATTTTGTGGGCTTATAAGTGTCAAATATCTTCCCTTCTAGTCTCACTTGACCTTACCTCTTTATATTGATGTGATAGGGTCTTTTGAAGATATGTGTATGTTTCTTGTAGGCTTATATGTTTTAATGCACATTCAAATCAATGGTAGTGGTCATAATATTTTATGTATCACCTCCCTTTTAGTTTATAGTTTTATTTCTTCATTTTCCTTTCAAGTTCATATGTTAGTGATTGATCTTAAGTGATACATCAAGGGATCTAACCCTTATCTAGAGGGTTTCTTCAGCTATAAGGTCATCGACAACCTTTGACGAGTTCCCATGATATCACTAAAGTGAGGAAGCATGAACAACCTCCTCAAGGGTGAAAATTTTCATGATAATAGGTACTAAAAACCATAAAGGGACAAACCCATATGGATATGAGCCTTCTTAGAATGGGCCCATACAACTATGTATTTGTCCAATAATAAATAGGGCTTAGTTCTTTAGTTAGGGTTGGATAACATGTGATAAAAAGTTCATATGTACTAATAGATATGTTATAGATAAGTATTAATATTTTTTATTGTCTTAAATAAAGAATTTTTTGGAGTTAAAAAATCCTAGGAATATGTTAAAATGTATAATTTTTCCATTTATGTTAAATAGGGAATAGAACATGATAATAAGGGATTTGTGCCAAATTTGGGTGTCCACATAATGTCCCTACATTGATATGGCTATGCAAGTGAAATTCATTTGTGCATTAAAAAAATGTAAAATATTTGAAACAAGCACCTTTACTTACTAGGAAAGATTGAAGGGGTTGACCTTGCTCATAATGATTTTTTATCCTCACTTGATAAGCCAATGTACTTGATACAAATGTCAATTGATATGTGTACTGAAATTTCTCATGATATACATTATATTATTTTAAATTTTAAAAATTATGTCTTGAAATTGAAATTAAAACATATCATATGAAATAAGACACCCATTTTTTATTTCCCCTAAATTCAACCAAATTCTCACAATCACTACACTTTCAATAGGTGGGGAAACCATAAGTTTAATAATTTCTTATGGGAGTCATGAGGACCTGATGCACACATCCTTGAATTTAAAAAAATATCTTTAATTGTATCCAAGATAATTTTCATTGAGTTACTAGCACTCCATCCATAACTTGATCAAGAAAGTAGATAATTTAGCTCATCTTTGATTACAACAAACACATCTTGAATTTGAAAATTACATTTATATTTCCCCACTTTTGAGGTCAGAAATGAATGCCATATTAATGCAATCACTTATTCAAAAATAACACATTAAAGAAGGAAATGAGAATAAATAAATTTAGTCATCATGCACTATTATCCAAAATAGATGTAATGAAAAATATCCCTCATTATTTAAAAAATAATGTATAATTGATAACTCCAGAATCAAAATAGATTGAACCCTGTCCACGCTTAGTGCGAGTGCACAAGTATTTTATTAATTAATTCAAAAAATTAAGTACATAAGGGTGACTTTACTCCGTTAACCCTTTTACAATGCAAACATGGATTTATATAGTTTTTACCAATGACCGGTAAAAACAACTACTCCTATAACCAACTAAATATGGGAAAACAACCCATAAAGTAATTCTAATTAATAAACATAAAACATTAAAACTACCTAATAATTAAACTAAGTTTATTTTATGGGGGTGTCTTTATAAAATATGCATGCCCCATTTACAATAATTATTTATTTCCTTCCAAAAATCTAACCTAATGTTAAGACTTTGGAACAAGTCCTAACAAATCCCCCTATGATCCAAAGTTAGGTCTTTGGACACATACCAAGCATTTTTCTGAATTTTTCAAATTTGATTCTGTCAAGGGGTTTTGTGAAGATATCAGTTGTCTGATTGGCAGTTGGGTAATATATTGGGTCAAGAGTTTTGTTTGCCACTAGTATTTGCAGATAATGGTATTTGACATCCATATGTTTTATTTTGGCATGAAACACTAGATTCTTAGACATCTTGATTGCACTCTGATTATCAATGTATAACTGTGTAGGAGCAAACTGAGAAACTTGAAGATCTTCAAGAATATGATGAAGGTAAACAATTTATCTAGAAGCATCCCATGCTGCAATATACTCTGATTCTGATGATGAATTTGCCACCGTATCTTGCTTCTTACAACACCAAGCAATCGCAGCTGAACCCATATGCATAGTGTATCCTGTGGCTGACATTCTACCATCCACAGATCTGCCAAAATTTGCATCATAATATCCAACAAGTTTGAAGTTCTTATTGTGGCAGTATTCAAGGCCATATGTTTTCATTCCCTGAAGGTAACGAAGTACTCATTTTTCTGCATGCCAATGAATTTCTCTAGGCTCATGCATAAACCTAGACAAAATTCCAATTGAAAATAAAATATCGGGCCTGGTAGTCATCAAGTATATCAAACCTCCCAGCAATTGTCTATATGTGGTGCCATCAAAAAAGGCACTGCTATCATCCTTAGACAATTTCAAGTTACTTTCCATGGGAATGAGGGCAGGTTTGTAATCACTCATGCCAAACCTCTCTAATAACTTAGAAATATACTTAGTTTGTGAAATGAAAATACTATGCTCTTTCTGAGTTACCTCTATGCCTAGATAGTAGTGAAGAAGTCCAAGATCTATCATCTCAAACCAATCTTTCAATTCCTTCTTCACAGACTTGTTATGGTTTTCATCATTACCTGTAATAAACAAGTCATCAACATAGAGAAATAGTATCACCATTTTCTTACCCTGCACTCAAAAATAGAGAGTATCATCTGATTCACTATAATGAAAACCAATGGATTTCAAGTATGAATCCATTTTCTCATACCAAGCCCTGGGTGCCTGTTTGAGCCCATAGAAAGCTTTTGTCAATTTACACACTTTGTGTTCAGCACCCACCTATTCAAAACCCTGAGGTTGTTTCATATAGACTTCTTCCTATAAATCACCATTTAAAAAAGCACTTTTAACATCTAATTGATATTCTTTCCAACCATTTTGTGTTGTTAAGGCAAGTACCATACGAATAGTGTGCCATTTGGCAGTTGGTGCAAATGTTTCCTCATAATCAATACCTTCTTGTTGCACATATCCTTTGGCAACAAGTCGTGCCTTATGTTTATCAATGGAGCCATCTGATTTATACTTATTCTTATAAACCCATTTACATCTAATGGGTTTAACATGTGGAGGAGGATCAACTAAAACCCATGTATTATTGTTAAGTATGGAATCATACTCACATTTCATTGCCTGTTGCCAAATATGTTCAGTAGATGCCTCCTCAAAAGTGGATGGCTCAGTGGAAGAAGTAGTTATAACCATAACATATTTCACCTATTTTTGAGAATTCCTGGGCCCTGTTAAACCAACTTCATCTGCTGTCAAGTTAGAAAAAGTACTTTGAGCCCATTTTGGATACTTAGACAAATTATTCAAATCAGGGACTCCAAAATTCTCATTAGGTGCATCATTCGATGGGGGACTTAGAGAATTTTCAACAATTTCTAAGTCATCAACCTATGAACTTGTAGATGAAGGAGAGAAAAGTGAAGGAATTTGAGTCTCATACCATAACTTCAAAGAATTATCCCCATTATTCAAACCCTTATCTCTTTTTGTATTTTTCCTCTCTAATCTATCAAGTTGAGAATCAATCTCTATAGTGTTCATAGTCCCAAACTCATCAAATATTACATCTCAACTCACTATGAATTTGCATGAATCTCGTGCAAGCAAATGAAACCCCTTTTATCTTCAGAATAACCAAGAAAGATGCATTTTTGACTTCGTGGTTCCAACTTAGTTCTATGTTTAATAGGAACCAAAGCAAAACATACACATCCAAACACTTTCAAGTGTTTAACTTTGGGTTTAAACCCATATCATGCCTCATATGGAGTTTGTCCCAAAAGTGCAACTGTGGGGGACTTGTTTCTCAAATACACTGCAGTACCAATAGCTTCGGCCCAAAGTTTATCATCAAGCTATTTATAGTGCAAAATGGCACATGCTGTGCCCTCTAAAGTTCTATTCATTCATTCAGATACTCCATTTTGTTGTGGAGTATAAGCATTACTATATTGTCGATGAATTCCATGTTCTCGACAATAGTCTAAAAATTCATTAGAGGTATACTCACTTCCATTATCTGAATGAAGAGTGGCCAAATGTGAACCTGTTTCTTTTTCGACTAAGTGTAACCAATCAACAAACTTAGTGAAAACTTCAGATTTGTTTTTCATAAAGAATACCCAGGTCATCCTAGAAAAGTCATCAATAAAAAAGATAAAGTATCTACACCCACCAATGGATGACTTTTTCATGTCACATACATCACTATGAACTAACTGTAAACATCTGTTAGCTCTCCAAGATGATTGTTTCAGAAATTTTCATGATTTTGTTTGCCCAAAACACATGACTCACAAAGAATACTATCTTTGCAAAAAGTGGGCAACCCATTCACCATACCATATCTCTGCAAATCCACTAAAGAGTGGATATTCAAATGTCCATAGCGGAGATGCCATAACCATTGTGTAGACATAGTACCTGTACCTGAGTCAACAACTGCTGCAAGTTCTATATTGGGAGGAAGCACCTTACAATGTAATCTAACCAAGTTTCCATCTTCATATCCAGTATACATTGTTTTATAATTATCCTTCACTGAATTGATGTAAATGAGCCCATTTTCAAGCACAATTTGATAACCTTTCTTTCAAATAGTTACCAAAGAAAGTAAGTGTTTCTTCAATGTGGGAACATACCAAACATCCTCCAAGTATTTTATAGACCCAGTAGGAAGAAGAATTTGAATATAACCAAGTCCTAGTGGTGTATGCATAGACTTATCTGCTAAGGTGACTGGAGAGAGAGAAGCTTCCTTATAAGACCAAAAGAAATCTCTCCTAAATGTCATGTGTTTGGTTGCTTCTGTGTCTAAAACCCATACATCTAAGAGCTCATCTCTAGCCTCATATTCAATATAATCAATGTGCCCCAAAGTAGTGAATGCAAATTCATGGGCAACATTACTAGATTCATCATAGTCATGATTGGCATACTGAGCAGAGTTAGTCTTAGTCACTTTTTGTGGCCTCTGAATTTTATCAAAAGGAATCCTACATTGTGAGGCAATGTGACCAAATTTTCCACATCTATGACACTGAATGTCTAATCTACCTCGACCTCCTCCTCTATATGAATTGTGACCATGTCCTCGATCACTTTTTTCATGTGAATGTGATTTATTAGATTGTTGATTATTTGAATGACCCCTACCTCTATTTTGATATCTACCTCCTCTGTAACCTCGACCCCCTCTAGAACTGTTTCCTCTATTGTTCAGATGCCCAAATGAAGATGAACTAGGCTTTGACTCTAAAACATGAGCTTCTTCAGTTTTCTTGGATTTATTGGGTAGAGAGAGGTCATGTTGGATGAGCATCTTAGCCAACTTATCAAAGGTGATGCCTGTGATCTTGTCAGAGACATGTAACATTTCAACAAAATTCCTATAAGACCCTAGTAGTCCTTTCAAAGCAGCAATAACTATGAGGTCATCATGTAGTTTTCCAAAACTAGCCTTAGTGTACTCAGTAGTGATATTTTTCAACTTAGACATATATTCTCCCATATCCCCATCCTCATCTAATGACAAAGTAAACAACTGCATATGAATATCTATCTTCTTATGATTAGGTTTCTTATCATACAAATCTGACAATGTTTTCCATGCAGTATAACTATGAGGAGAATTTCAATATGAACATACGTATCATGAGTACAACAACATTTAATGAGAGCTAAGGCCTTAGAATCATGCAAATTGAAAATATCTAACTTAGCATACTCTATTGGCAATGTAAGATTTTCATTCTTAACAATATCCCATAACTCATTAAACACTAGTGAAGCCTCCATCAATCGTTGCCAATTTGAATAATTGGAAATTGTTAATCTATCACCATCTAAAAGAAAATTCTAAATTTTTGGCAATTTAAAATGAAAGCAAGTACAGTAGAGAAATGTGTGAAAAAATGCAAAAGAAATGAAACAAATATCACACTCACTGCATAAAACACTACTTCTATGGGGTTTTGCACTTAACCTCCACGTAGAGCGGAAAAGAAAAAAATAAGTATTTTTGATGGGTTTTACACTTAACCACACCAAAAATCAATGATTACACCATTATTTCACCAAATTACAACCTTATTCCACCAATTACACCCTTATCTCACCACAACTCAAAAAGAAATATGATTGAATTCTGCCCCTTTTTCAAAAAATATAAATAACATAATACAATAAGTATATGTTTTACAATATTCTGATTTAAAATGGAATATTCCTTTTTCAAAAAAGCATATTCCAAAGAAAAAAAGAAACTTTCTCCAAAAAGAATTGATTTGAACCCTTGACCTCCTCCTTTGCAAGCTTCTAACAAAATATCCTTAACCAATTGCTCTAAGAGCATTTGCAGAACACTACACTCAGAAATTTCTATTTATACCAGATTTAGTGTATGAGGGAAATTTTGAAAAAAAAAATTACATATGAGTAAATGTATTTAATTTTTTCCCTTTTTATAGCCTCTCTTTCAATCTTCTCCCATGGGACCCAGCAAAGGCAAATATTGGTAAATCAAACTTTAGAAACATCAAAAAATAAACTTCTGAATTTTATATTGCACCATTCTTCACTGTGATCCCATGGCTGCTCTGGAAATTATTTCCTGCACTTGCTCTCTTTGCTACAGGGCATACAAATCCGTACAGGCTGGGTAAAATTGTTTTTGACTGAGTTTTGGCAGATTTTCAAAGTATTTTATGCAGAGAATGAGTTGAAAATGAAGCTAGGCATTGGAAGGCCATACAACTCAGATTTTTTCTAGATTTTTCAATTAAAATGCAAAAATAGAGGTTTTAATGCCATTTGATCAAAATTTGCAGATGTTTTAGACTTAAAAGGAGTTGAAATAAATGCAAATTACAATGGCAGCGATGAATAAAAATTTTCAGATATTTTTCTCAGATAAATAGGCCGTACAAATCTGATTTTGGCCAAAAAAATAATGAATTTAATAACATTAAATGCTAAAAATTCATTTTTAATGCGAAATGAGGAGGTTTAACAGAGGAAAAATGGAGTATGAATGATCAAAAAAGTTCAGATTGTGGTATATGGAAATATACAGGTTTAAATATAAATAATATTTGAAAAATTAAAATAATTTAATATTTTTTCAAAATATTTAAACCAAGACTATATGGCATACCTTATTTCATGCCAAAAAATATCTTGTGAATTGATTTTTCACCTTGCTCCTTCGAATTCATCGTGCTCCCAAAATAACCATGCTCTGATACCACTGATAACTCTAGAATCAAAATAGATTGAACCTTGTCCCTGCTTAGTGTGAGTACACAAGTATTTTATTAATTAATTCAAAAAATCAAGTACATAAGGGTGCCTTTACTCCATTAACCCTTTTACAATGCAAACATGGATTTATATAGTTTTTACCAATGATCGGTAAAAACAACTAATCCTATAACCAACTAAATATGGGAAAACAACCTGTAAAGTAATTCTAATTAATAAACATAAGACATTAAAACTACCTAATAATTAAATTAAGTTTATTTTATGGGGGTGTTTTTATAAAAGATGCATGCCCCATTTACAATAAATATTTATTTCTTACAAAAAATCTAACCTAATGTTAAGACTTTGGAACAAGTCCTAACAATAATGGTATTTTATACTCATGAAAATATTAAATTTGAATTTTTTTTTTTTGATTTTTTGTATTTAAAAAATTTGAATTAGCATTTATCCATGCACCAATAGATTGTGAAAAAATCAAAAAATCAATGGGATAAATTAGTATACGCATATGACAAACACAACACAAATCTTAGCCTAGATAGAATAATGAGACTAAAATCAAGTAATATGATCCCATAGGTGCATAACACTAATCATGGAAATGTAGGCATCAAACAAAGAATGAAAATGTTAGTGACAACACCCAAATTACTAGTTAGTTAATTTAATCAATATATGACTCAAAAATCAAGACGATAATAAGATCCTCTTAAGAAAATGATACACCTATGTTAGGACCTTTCATCCTAACCATATTTTTTAGTTTATTTCCTTATTAAAATTCCATAGATACATATGGTTTATAATACATCCCTCGATTCCATTTTTATAATCCCACATTCATGGGAAGTAGTATTTAATTAGTGATAAATTAGTATGAATAGGAGCTATACTAGTTATAAGTCATCCATGAACTCTATTAAATTAAGCTTACTCAAAGGAGGTTTCCCCCTTGAATATCTAATGATAATTGTATTAAAAAAATTATTTATTTTAATATAATTAGTCAATTTATGTTTATTTCCTAATTTAATTTTGCATATTTATAGTCTAGTTATATTTTGTTTTAGGAAGGATCTTATCATGTGGTATGAGAGCAAATTATAGGGATGGGTTTTTAAAAAACTTTAGTAAGTTAGGTATATTTAATTATATCCATTGTATGATCTCACCTAGCCCTAATAGGATATTTTCTTATTATAAAGTGGTAATATAGTGGTAACACTTAGCTTTTTCCCTAGAATGTCTTCGCTACGAGTCAAGTTTTAAAATAAGTCATCAATACGATCTAAGTTTTAATATCTATACCTATGATAAGATCTAAAGGTGTTTTTGAAAAAATACCATCATATTTGTGAGTAAAGTTTTAAAACATGTACCTATGCATTGGCATTTTTATGTGCAGGATCCCATGATTTCCATGTATACATCATTTATTCCTATTACAATGTATGTAACATAAATCTATGTTGTCTATTGTATAATGCACCATCAAAATCAAGTTCCATGTAAGGAATTTTAATTTAAATTTATATGAGATTAGAAAAAATGATAATTTTTTTTTGTATAAGATCCAAATTATGATATGGTATTGGCCATATGATCAATGATCTCATTTCCCCTTATTTTTAAATGTAAATTATTTATCAATGTTTTTAATTAATACTAATTATTTATCAATTCCCCTTGTTTATCCATGCTTATGATTATTATTATTTTTTTAAAAAAATCCAAAGGATTATCGACTTCATATATGTCTTTATGTAGTATTTTTATATGATAGAAGAAATTCATGAATTAAATTTGTATATTATTTTAGATCTGAGGAAAGAAGTGATAACCTTTAATTCTGTTGCAATTACTAATGCTAAAAAATTAAATAATTCATACTATGTAGATATTCTTCATGGTCTTATCATTCTTCTTGATGAGCATGTAGATAATGTGGTTGTTGAAATCAATACAAAAATAATTTGTGATGAAAGTTCTAGTAAGATTTTTATAAGAGATGAAAATATTATCACACTTCATAGACAAGCAATGTCACTTGTGAGACAACTTATCATTGTGAAGAGAAATTATTTATAGGATGTTGGGGATGTGAAAGTAATGTTTATCTGGGATACAAAAAGTAGTGGGAGTGCTTCTTCTAGTGTTACAAGCATGTTTTCACTACTTATGTAGTCACAACACATTATTAAAGAGCCTCTTTTTCCATGTGTCAAGTTAGAGTTGAATACAAATGATGAATGTCTTACACCAACATTAGTACTAGGAACACAAAATGTTTCCAATGATGGCTGATTAGATATCTTGAGATGCCTAATATGTAACTCTATTGTATAGTTTAGTTTAAGGGATTTGGGAGGGCATAGTGTTAGTTTATGTAAAATATTGTTTTTATTTATAGTATTTCCATATGTGTGTTATGTGTATAATATTTAAGTATTTAATGGGGAGTAGGAAGAAGAAAAATGTATGTAGAAGCAATGAATTTAGGGCTATCTCTTCATAGAGAGTGATCACCATGTCAAATTATAATCAATATTATAAATGAATGAAAATTTAGTTATGATTTAAAAAAAAAATTAAATTAAACTACTTGGTTTGTTTAATTTACATAGATAAAAATGGCTAGTTATAAAACTAGATAAAGATGACATGTCTACATAATAAACTATGGTATATGTCACAACAAAATAGTTACCACTAATTCCATAAACAAATTTGAATGAATCATTTTTCATCTTAGTGGGTCTTAAGTTTGAATGGAAAACTACCCATGAGAATAAAAATATTGTATTTCTCTCTTTGAGTTGTGGTCAGTCTACTAAAAAATCAACTTTATTACTCAAAAGAGGGTATCCATTATTCCAATTTGGTATGATTCTCTTATTACTGAACCCATTAAAAGGGCCAACAAGCTATATTATGATTGAATTTATTTTATAAAATTTATATTTACATATAAAATAAATTAAAAACATTAATAAAATATAACATACATTTACAAGCAAGTCAACCATACTAGATATTAAATGTGTCAGTATATACAAGGAATCTATTAAATGGTCCTTATGAATTTATAAGTAGTTAAATTGTATGATTTGAGGACAACATATCAATGCATATTTTTTATAATTATTTTATAATTTTTTATATACATTTTCATATGTTTATTATTTACCTTGTTTGTCAATGATATTTGTTTATGAATGTTAATTCTTTATCAATGCCCCTTGTTAAGTCTAAACTAATATTTTTATTTATTTTGCTTTCTCATTTCATAGATGCTGTCCAATTGGAAGATATTTTTATATCTTTTAATGTGAAATCCACCTTGTTGGGAGTTCTCTTCCAATGAATTAGAGAGGAGTGAAGTGAAGTATAATTTGGGAAATGACAGATATTATTGCCTAGATATAAAGAGCTTGTATATAATAATTCCTAAGTGGTAAATGTAAGAGATCAGGGTATCCCTCTACACACACACACACACACACACACACACACATACATATATACATATATACATATACATATATATATATATATACATATATATGCATATATATATACATATATACATACATATATACATATATATATATACATATATATATATATATATATATATATATATATATATATATATATACATACATATATAC